>QYTT01082197.1:0-12563 GCA_006980735.1 Dasypogon diadema
GTCAAAATAATTGTGGTCTCGAAATCACTGCGATTCAGAGCTTTCGATTTCAGCTTACATCATTAAAAAGTTCCGGCGGCTGCAAGTTGAGGTTCCGCAGCAACATCATTGAAGTACTCGCTCTCAGGATAAGTTTAGTATTGGGAGATTTGGTGGCTTGAAATGTTTAGAAATTCCACTGGATAGTGGACAGCATCATATGTGCTTACCGTGCGCCTTCAAACGACTTCAATAACATGTCATTATTAGCGGTAGCGTGATCATTTTTAAATGTTAGAGTAGCATTCTCGCACAAGCATTGCATAGGCTTACTCTGAATATGAACAAAGTCATGATATATTCTCGCAATCAAGTCTTTAACGGTTGTCACCACTGATTACGGTTCTGTCGGAATGGTAATCTTCCCATCAAATTCAGGATGGCGACCATAACCTATTTTAAAGCAATGGATCTGAAAATTGGCTAGTGTAGACGTTACCTCTCAGATGGACTTTCATGTGGTTCAGAAGTTTAAATTTAGTCAACGAATATATATAATATAATGTTCATTGGCTTAGTAGGCGTTGATTACACACAAAACCTTCGCTTCGTATCGCACTGCACCGCCAAACCGGAACATTAGTATTTCAATCTTAAAAGAATTACCCTTTTTGTCGGTGTCACAAAGTGCAGGTAAATCTTGCAATACTGTAACAGTTTTATCTTTATGAGTTCACCCGTATTTCAGTTTATCCCGGACAAATAGGCAGATAGACAGCCAGACAGACAAAAATTATAAACAACTCTTTTCGTGTAGATATCCTAATATATATATATATATGGCCTATGTGGCCTAGTGGGCTGAGGCGCACGTCTGCAGATTTTATCCTCTGGTGGCGTGAGATCAAATCCTGCACAGGCTGTGCCGATATATCTGGGTACCAGTGGTTGAAGCAATTTCTACTGACTACAATTTGTACTTGCGAAGCCACTGGGATGTTGCACAGTAATTTCACCCCAAAAAAATTGTGGCTCACTTGCAACATTTGTCAGGTTAACTTGCAAATCTTCCTGGTCCCCAAATTCGCTCCGCCTACATTGTGCTGTGTACATCATAGGGTTGCACCCTGAGCTTAGGCAATACCTTAAAAAAATATACTTTAATTTCATTTATATATGTATAGATTATTGTTATTATATATTATTACTTATTATTTATGTACAGGGCCTGGCCTCACCAGTTTCTCAATTTTTACACAAGAACCGTAAACATCTCTGGGATGAAAAGTAGTCTATATCACTCCTTGTAAAGTTCTCTACCGGCCTTTGAAAGTCCCGTCAAAATCGGTTCAACCGTTTCAAAGATTAGCCCGAACAATCAGACACACAGACAAAAATTTCAAAAACGGGTTTTTGAATTTTGATAATGTCCAAATAATCATATGAGCTTAAGAAAAAGCAGTTGTTTCGAAATCAAAGACAGGTACTTCAATTTTATTTATTTATATAGATGAGGAAACTTTATTACTTGAAAATGTAATTCAAGTTTACAGAAAAAGACTTTTAGTTTTGGCATTATTTAAGTGAACTTCATCAAGTGTCGCGGAGTGTATATATAGAGGTAACGGCAACCGTGTTCAACAAAATGGGTTGAAAAACCGCGTAGCAGAAAGTAAATTGCGTAAAAAACTGTGTAACGCAAGGGAATGGCATAAAAAACCGCTTAAAAGTAAATCGTGTAAAAAAGGGACCACGTAAAAAGAAGTCCGGGTGTATAAGGCTTTTAGAACTCCTATATTTCGATTAAAAATGCGTTTTTTTTAATAAGGTTACCAAAATAAGAGATAGAATTATATACTTAATCATTTTAAAGGCGACACTATAGTCTCTGCTTTGGTCTGCTTTGTTTGAGTTTTAAAAGAATACATCACTAACATTAATCTTTAATGCATACGCAGATGTTTTAAATAGAACTACTATACATATACCTTTCAAAATGTTCTTAGTGATTTCTTTATATTTATTTTAGCTCTAATATTTTACTTTGCCTATAAAGGTGGACTTACGTTCAGAAGGTTAAAAACATTGAAGGATAAAATATCCACAAAACTGTTTGGTAATTATATCACTAAGAGAAATATTTTTCGACAGTATTCCTTCATACAAATAGTAATATAGCAATTTAGAATACACTCAGTATTAACTAAAAATATGTAGAAAAGTAAGATATTTCTTATAAAATTATTTATTTAACACATAAATCCTTAGCTCAGAAACATTTAATTATCTCGGAAAATAGTGTGTTGGGATTAGGCTCCCAAATCGGCAAACAAAGCATGGAACGTTTAATAAGGTTAAATTCAAATGTATAATTGTTAGTAAATTAATGTATTCCAATCAGGTAATTTTAAGGCGGAATAGAGATGTCTAAAAAAAACAATTATGAAATAAAGATACATTAAAATGAAAAGGAAAAGGGCTCCTCATCGCTTATAAAAGAGGCCGGCAATCCGCGAACCGCATGCGACCCTTTGACTTTCAGCTTGCGGCCCTTTTTTGTGGTATCTATCTATCGCGTATTCGTGTTATATTGATAAAATAAAGGTTCAAGTAAAGCCATAAAGAATTAACCTATTTTCAACTGTCCGTTGCGGCTATTTTAATTTTTTTGTTGACATAATTTTAAAAAAACGCTCTTCTTGTTCAAACGTTTGCCGATCCATGGCCTATAACGTACAAAATTCTGGAAACGCAGAAAAGTATGAAAATTTCCCGGAAACATTTTGTACAAGCATTCGAAAAATTAATGAATGTGTTTTACAAGAATTATACAATATAATACTTTTGTTTCAGAGGTAAAATAAAATTTTGCAGCCTGGTGAAGGAATCTATTTAAGTTTTTATTAATTTGGTCGCAGAATTTAAATTGGGTAATCATTTACTGACTGATGCTCTTAGGTAATGTTCTTAGATATCTTCCATTTATATACAGAACATAGAATTTTCCACTATGTACTTAGGTACCTTAATGTCTCTCTGCTAATTACGTTAATGGACCAAATTTTATCATCGTAAGGAGACTATTGAAACAGGTAAAGCACTGAAAATATCAGGAGGAAGAAACGCCATTATGAACTTACGGACAGTTTGGATTATAATATTAGGGGTACCTATATATAATGTCGTAGTATTAAAATCCATGCCCTTCTTCTACGAGGTAATGCAGGCCCTTTTGTTTTCAGTTCAGAAAAGAATCGAGTGGGCTATGTGTTGCCGAAGAGAATTACTTTAAACAGGAAATTGAAGCTTTAGAACCTACACGTGTTTCAATAGTGGACAGGATATTTTCAGTAGAACATGATTTACAACTGACGACGGTAAACGGAAAGGTATGTAATGCCTTAAGTGACACATCCTCAGCTAAATGTTATATATGTAAAACAACTCCGCAGGACATGAACGACCTTGACAAGTGCATAGAAAAACCCTTAACAAAAAAAAACATACTCTTTTGGTTTATCTCCTTTACATTCTTGAATAAGGTTTTTCGAGTATTTTCTACACGTTTCCTATAGGTTAAGTATCAAGAAATAGCGAGTTAGATGAAAGGACGATAAAGTTTATTAGCAGATTGCAAAAGCCATATTCAAAACCAATTTAGAGAAAAATTATGATTGATAGTGGATAAGCCAAAAGTTTGAGGTAGCAAATGACGGCAACACAGTGGGAAAATTTTTCGCAAATGCAGAAATGTCTGCAAAAATTACTGGTATATACGAGGGTTTAATAGATAGATGCGCCACTATCTTACAGGTTACAAAATTAATAGCGAAAATTTTAGAGTTCTTACATTGGAAACTGCTCGGCTGTTCGGCCTGCTTCTGTTTATAAATTTTTAATACACGAGGCAGATGTGATTCAGTATATTGTACTTTTATCAATAGGTGAGCTTTCCGAAGAAGCAGCTGAAGCAAAAAATGAAAATATAAAGACCTCAAACACTGACCTCCTAAACAGATTGTTGCTAAGCTCAGATCCTTTCATAACTCTTCCCTCAAAAAACTTCCCAGTAAGAAAAAATCTACTCTACAAACCAGAAGAACATTTTCAGAAGCTTAATATGTTGCAGATGTACAGTTTATCTACATAATTATACATGTATTTAATACACTTATTGATTAAATACAGGTAACTATAGTTAGATTAGTAAGTTGACGATTAAGTACTTAATAAATTTAACATTAGTTTATTAGAAAATATTAGATATGCATTAATGTTTCTTAAATTATAAAAAACTTCATTGTACTCATAAGACTATTTTTTATTTAGACTTTCCGCCGTCGGTACTTGGTGGAGTTCCATAATTATATTTATAGAATTTTGTCTGCTCCACTTACAATATTTTTTGGGTAGTTAGATCGATTTAAGCCAGATAAATTTTTGTCGTATACTTAGTATGGGCCCGGAATCATAAATATAATAAATAATCATAAATATAAAATATGAAACATACGACACATTAAGATATAAGCGTATTGCAAAAAAAAATGGACAGCTCTTGTACTTTTCGTGTTCGTAGAGAATAAGTTCAACACATGTTCCACAAATAATGTGCAGTTCGTATGAAAAGTGGATGATATAAAAATTAGTTTTTTTTATTTATTTTCGCCTGTATACTTTAATAAATCTGCATCTTTTTTAATGATTACGGATTTCGAACTTAAATTTTGACGCCAACTTGAGTAAGCAAAGAATAGCTATACTTTTATAGCACCATCTGTTTTTCACATAACGCCGTAAATGGAAAAAGTGAGTGAAAAAGAGAAAGTATAAGGCAAACGTAAAAAAATATTTCCATTTGTGTGAGCCGCAGGTTTTAATGGCATGCTCTCTCCAGTTTATTTATCTCAGTTATCGGAAAATAACAAAACTAATTTTGTACCCACCTGGAATAGTTTTGAAGAGAAAATAAGTGAATTCATATTTCGGTTCCTGTTTTACATAATACATCAGCAGCAATTATTGAAATACGACATTGCTGTCGATTCTATTATAAAACTAAACGAAAATCCCCTGTTTTGTTGGAAAAAAGAAAAAAAATTTCTTTAATCTCTCCTTTCTTGCTAAAATGTTTCAGGTGAAGTTATTTTCAAAATCAGGTCAAATTTAAAGAAGAAATCTTTTGAAACCGAAGAATTGTTTTAAAGGAAAATATTCTTCCTTTTGGATAAAAATTGTAAAATGCTAAAATATCAATTTTTTTATTTTTTTTTAATCAAGATGTCATTTGTGACATATAATTACAGCTTATTTTAACTCACGGTTTACAGACTACAAGGTTAGCCAGATTTGTAATTTGAATCGCCATTTTGTGACGTCACTCTGGATATTTTGTTCTCACAGTTTGTAAATCTTATACTAAAATAAAAATTAAGATGTAAAATAAACGCGGATTCTATTGTATTAAAAATTACACAAAAAAATCATTAAAAATCACGTCTCTTTTGCTCGCTTCCAATTGGAATGTTATCAAAACAATGTATCCAGAGTGACGTCATGCATGTCAAATTACAAACCTGGCTAACCTTGTAGTCTGTAAACCGTGATTTTAACTAGTTGCTCAAAAGTAACTAGTAACTAACTATAGTAACTAGTTAGTTACACAAAGTAACAAACTAGTTACTTCAAAATAACTACTGCGCCCATCACTAGTATCTCTATTATTCAGGATTTTTGTTAATCATTTTCCATTTTGAGCAAAATAAATTGCGTTTAACTTCAATTGGTATTGTTTTATTTCTATTTAATCTAGCATAAAGTGAGTGTTTGCAATGAAATATTTTTTACCTGCATTTAATGTCCTTAAATCTCACTTTTACCCCAATATGGGGGAATTTCAAAGATCTCCCAGCACTGCTGCTAGTCCAAAGTGGTTCAATTTTCCCTAATTTCAAACGAATGATTAGGGAAGGTAGTGACACTCCGTATTTAAACAAAAGCATCAATTAGTTATCAGTAAACAATATGCTAATGTTGTTGTTGTATCGCAGAGGAGTTTCAACATATGCCGCGCCATTCTGCGGGGCGTATTCCTAACCACGCATTTTCCAGTTTTGTATAGACGACTTGGCGAGACTATATTTCCTATCGTGAGGACAGAAGATAAGCAAACTTCTAATACAGTATACAGATATAGAATTGTCGAACTAAGTATGCATGCTATATAACTTAATTCCTGGACGAGCATTAGAGAAATAGCTGATCTATTTGGAGCGAATAGTAGATCTGTCGCTGTTGGAAAAATTCTACGACGCAAAAAGCTTCATCCATAGCATTACGCAATAGTGCGAGCGCTGGAGGGGAAGGATGATGATAGCTGAGTTGAGTTTTGTCGTTGGCTATTACATTGAAGATCGTTTTATTCTCAAGCATATTCATGGTTGGTGTTGGGAGATCTTAGGAATTTCCCCATATCAAGGCAAAAGCATAATTTCAGTGTTCAATTTTTAAATAATCTATTTATACAATATATAATATAATAAGCTTATATTAGAAGCTTATGGGTTCCGTTTCTAAAATTTCCGAATTCGGAAAATATGCTGGAATAAATTAGCATGCGCTCCTCTTGCTTTTTCTGACTGCGGTTATTGACTATTTGTTGTTTTGCTTGAATCCTAATTCTTAATAGTAAGGTTTAATTTTGACCCATACAAAATTAGTGAGGATTCTAGAAATTTCATCTGAATACCTAATTTTCTTGCTATTTTGCGTGGTAGTTTGAACATTTTCACGACTGACAATAAAATGCCAAAGCTCATGCAGTTGTCGTCCACCACATAATTGAGTTATTCAGTTTGAATCTGATTGAATGTCAAATTTTTTTTGAGTGAAGTAACAAGGAGTGAAAAGTTCTCTGCTTTTCAACGAAAACACGAAAAACAATTTGGCTGGCTGCGGAATTCGAGTTTGGAAGGCTTTTTTAAATTTGCACTGAATTAAAACAATTGCAAATACCTTTTGCCGGTCCGAGAGGGTAAAAGGAGGTGGAATGAGTCAATTGTACATGACTTTGTTGTTCTGTAGAGAAAATCGCTTGTTAGAAAGCTTTGTGTTGTTGCCGGCATGGCTGGATGGGCGGATGTTCACAAATTCGAAGCAAGTTTAATCCAAAAGTGCCCGATACAGAGCTAGGCATGACTGCAGGGGTGTGGGCTAGAGCCTACCGGCTGTACGTAGGTATCTCTTGGCATTCCGTACAACCCGAACAGTTTGTATGCAAATTCCAGTCTTTCGAATATTTAACAATCGACCATCAAAAAAGAGCGGGTGGGTCGATGGGTGGCAGTAAGATACCAGAGAAAATTTTGTGTTGCCTTTGCAACGCTGGGGGTGAACACCGAAATGGTTTTAGGCCTGAATTCGGAGCCATTTTTCACTTTAAACATGAACCGGCCAGGCCTCCTTCATTCCCATGCCTGCTGCAACCCCTGGGAGTTGCAGGTCCATGCTAGCCGTATTTCGTCAGTCAGAGTTTCCACATCGAATGCCCCATACTGCACTCATTCATACTTCGTACATAGAGCTAGACATAACTTCACAGGGCATAGAAGTTGCAAACACACGCAAAAATTCTCCGCCTTGTTTTTCTACAGTTTTTCACTAATGACGTCACTTTTATCGATTTTTTGCGTGTGCGCTAGTCTTACAGCAGCTTAAAAACGAGAACTAGGAGCATTTTCGCATCTCCTCCATTTTGAATTCACTCTCCCCACTTTACATAGTGGAAGTGGATTTTTTGTGCGAGCTGGTGGTTGAAATTTTGTAGGCCCCGCCTAGTAATTTTAAATTCACCAAATACACATACCCACAAACATAATGTCGCTAAACTGTAAGTATTTCTTCCCTTACAACTGAAGGAGCACACTCACCCCAGCTAAGATTGCTCAAGCCTCATCTTCTACCCCCAAGGTAAACTAGACGGCAAAAAATGCTCGGAAAGGAGGGGTTCAAGGGCCGTGTACGCTTTCTCAAGCAAAAAACTACCCCTTTTATTTGTATGTGGGATTCCTCTAGAGTTTGTACATCGGGATGTAATGGAAGAACATATGACACCATACCCACACTACGCAGTAATTCTCGCATAGGCCGCTTGACTGTTCGTAATTTTGTGCTTTCTAAAGTCCTAAATGAATGTTTGAATGAGAGCAAAGGCTGCAATAATCTGTAGCAGGGGTGCGGGTGATGGGTGTACACCATAAAATCGTGAGTTGAGTTTTTGATGGCCTTTGGTCCAGAACTTTGCTAAGCACCCTCAAATAGGCCTCCATAGAGCAAATGTGAGGAAAACGGGGACTGAATAACTGATGGCAACCTCTGACCTCACACCATCTTAACGTTTTATTCGATCCTTTTTGAATCTCTTTCCAAATTTCCTCGAAAATTTTCAACTGTTTTGTGCCATATAGATATATAACCAGCATCAGTTGGGGAAATTCTAACTGTGAGGCAAGCTGTAATGGAGTATCCACCACGGCATTCCTCTTCCTCCAGGACAAAAGGGAAAAAATACGAAGAATACATAATTCGAAGTAGACGTAAATCGAATGATTAATTGGTGAACGGTGGTTACTTGGTAATTTTTCACACCCTCCGGACACCGGACAACCGGCGTCCGTTATTGATTCTGAGACAGGGAAAAATGTTTTATGGCTTCATTGGAGTCTTTTGTTAATTATTCAACTTAATGAATACGTAGACAAAAACGAAAAGTTGGAATCCTGGCCCGGATGCTTATAGAGAACTGAAAAAATGGGATGGCTTGGCAGAGATTGAATGGTAGCTGTCATTTTTCGTATATCATCCTCTGTCTCCCAAAGGATTTTTCTCGTGGGCTCTTAATGGACTTTACCTAATCATACACACCCGCCAATCCATTGTCATGAAAAATTTAAGGTGTCAAGTTTAATAAAGGAAGCATAAAAGGTATATACATTTGTTGGGAAACGAAATAAAATGGGTCTTAAATTTGATTATAATTGTAACAGTGATATGTGGAGCTGTTTTGACATATTATGCTTTCCAGTTTGTGAATAATTCAATATCTAGCACCAAGCCCAATGAGTCCTTTCTGCTAGAATGAACTGTTAGAAGAAATTTAAAAATTTAAGTTTAACATTTAATTCAAGTCTAAATATCTTCAAAAATAGTGTAATCAATCTAATGGCTACTTAGTGGTCAATACTATAGAAGACAAATAGAGACCAAAATGATAGGAAAGCAAAGCAGGCATGATATTTATTTATAAAAAATTCCTCAGAGGAAGAGAATAAAATTATTTCTTACCCAAAATTAAACTCATTTCGTCAATATGCCTCTTGACTTCACTATTGAAGATAACCAAACTAGGATTAACCAATTTTTCACTTATTCACTTTACTGAAAACAAATAAAAGTAGAGTAAATTCTTTTAAATAAAATTCGATTTCTTTAGATTGAAATGTTGGATTAGTTTGATTTGAAAATAGACCAATTGACCTTAGAAATGGCCTTTTGATTTGAAATGCGATAAAAGATAAATAAAGAGATCATATAGGTCATACTGTAGGTCTCTCAAAGCCAATCCATTTTCAATGATGTACTGCTGAAGAGATACCAAGAGAGCCTTGAGGAAAGAGAAAATAGGAAGAGGAAGAATTAAACTAGAATGTCGTCTGAAAGTGTCGATATATTATATTCTGCTTGAAGAGCAGAGTTCCTCGAAGTAAACAGAAGTCTGTTCTAGATTCGTATGTTCTGCTCAAAAACGACTCACGGTGTTTTATTCTTCTGATAGATCTTTTTCCCAGGATGCTTTTGCGAGTGGTAAAACTTGACCAGAGATGTCGTTAAAACAATTGAAGTAACGAACTAGCGTAACGAATAAGAAAGCCTTGTTTAGAACTTCATTCAACGCTGTATGTCCTATGCTATAATATACGAATTATATTCAAGTCTAGATCTTATATGTCTTGTAAATGAAAGCTAGGTCAACTTATTGGCAAAAAGGATGACAGAGAATTTGGGAATCGTTTGGAAGAGATCATTAAACGACTCGATACGCCTCTGCCCGAGACGAAAAGTGTTGCAGTGTCGTCGTTAGCCAATCCAATCATACATTCTCGGTTATTATCATAATACCAATTAAAAAAATTATAATACCAATTTAAAAAAACAGAAATCAAAACCGATAATTTTTGAAAAAACAATTTTCCAAATCCTAAAATTTTATTTACCAACTTTTCGAAAACTGATACAAAAAGATATGTAAATTTTGAACATTTTTAATTTTTTTAATTTCAGGTTATTCTAGTCAAAGATACCACATACGTCAAGCTACTACCCAAAAACAATGCCAATTGCCAAGTGGCAAAATGTTTCTTTGTGCAGTTCTAGAAAAACAACATGCAACATGTTGCATTTTAGTATTTTCAACAGAGACCGAAAATAAAAGTTATTTTCGATTTTTCAAGTCAAAAAAGCACATAGTAGAAGTAGTAACAGGTCTTCCAGAAATCTAGGATTATAACCCTTACGACGTGATCTTGACAAAATTTAGGTGACTTTTGGATAAAAGTCAAGATTTTAGTCTGATTTTTATTTTTTCGGACAAAATAAAAGTCATTTTTGCTTATTTTAAGGCATTGCAAACTTTTCTACCTAAATAAATGCAACAGAAGAATGATACAGTCCATTGAATGCTTTACGAGTAGTAATTTTTTCTCAAAATATAATGTTACGTTATTGTAATGACTTTTTCTTTTGGCAAGAAAAATAAAAATCGAAAAGTAACTTATTTTTGCTCGAAAAATAGAAGTCAAGGAAAAATAAATGTGAAAAATATCTTTTATATGCGTGCGAAAAAATTAAAATCGGAAAATAACTTTTTGATTTTGACTTTTACTAAAAAATTCGTAATAGGGTACGGTCTTAGTTTTCAACGTCTATTTTTCAAGATTTCATTTTTTTTTAAATCTTGGTATAAAAAGGAGTATTTTCAAATACGCATCATTTGGGGTAATATTTTTTCATTTTTTTAAATGTCCTTTAATTATTTTGCATTTAAAATATGCTGTTTTGAACTGCAAAATTAATTAGGTACATTCGAAGCCAATACATGTAAATGTGAAAAATATCTTTTATATGCGTGCGAAAAAATTAAAATCGGAAAATAACTTTTTGATTTTGACTTTTATTAAAAAATTCGTAATAGGGTACGGTCCTAGTTTTCAACGTCTATTTTTCAAGATTTCATTTTTTTAAATCTTGGTATAAAAAGGAGTATTTTCAAATAGGCATCATTTGGGGTAATATTTTTTCCTTTTTTTAAATGTCCTTTAATTATTTTGCATTTAAAACATGCTGTTTTGAACTGCAACAATAATTAGGTACATTAGCAAGTGCAATTTACAATTACAAATTTCAAGTAGTATAATTTTATTTTTTTAAAGCAGTTAATAATTATTTTGAAATTATTATGATTCAAATTGGGCCTTATTTCTCAAAATATTTTTCTATTACCAAAATAACCATACTTGAATCAATTAACAAGTTGGCTGCTAACCCCGCACATATGCGTTAAGCCAAATGCATTTTTCATATATTTCTCAAGAAAACTTTTCTAGAGAAGGTGTTCAAATTGTCCGCATGGAGTCCGTTCAGGGCTAAAAGACCTGCCTTGGAAAAACCTGTGATCCTTCCACTTTATCACAAACGGTTCAAATTCAAACATATCAATTTGATTTCCTTGGAGCGTGGTAGAGTTGCTGACATAACTTTCATGCGCCAGCTATTGAATTCTAATATTGGTTCTTCAAAATTCCTAGATAAAGTGTCTTTTAGGATTAATACTTGCAAAATTTGAAAGGACGTCCTCTCTTGCATGTCAGCTGCTTAAGATCTAAGTATGGAAAGCATGAACCCATTAACCTCATCTGTTTAATAATTAACAGTGTTATGGAACATTCTGAGGATATATTGATGGCATTCTCCAACAAAAACATACAAATCTTCCATTTTTGCTTAAATCTGTTCTTACTATTAGTTACATGTCTTGCATGCTGTTGGTGTGGAAGCCTAATTTCAGTATACTTTTTTTGCTGGCAGAGTTAGAACTAAAAGGGAACTATTTATTTAAAAACAACTGGTTCCTCGCCTTAGTACTGACTTATTACTTTAACGTTTCACTCTGTACTCCTTTTCTCAATTCTCACTTCAGAAATAATTAAACTAAATTTTTATAAAGAGCCACAAATAAATTAATTACATTTATAATAACTAATTAATATATGAGGAGCCGGCGAACAAAACCGGACTTGTCCACACTACGTCAAAATTTTTTTTTATTTTTTCTGGCTCCTCAAGTTCACTTTTATTTGCCTCCGAAAAATATTATCCATCAAAAGCAGCACTAAACCTCTCAAAATAATTGTTAAAAACTACATTTTCAAACAGAATCGGACTTGTCCGATACAATTCTACCTGATCTCTATTTGCTTATTTTCGATTTTGACCTCTCCTGTAAAAAAAAACAATTAAGGGACAAGTCC
>QYTT01082197.1:14858-30642 GCA_006980735.1 Dasypogon diadema
GATTTCACCTCTTTCACAGCCAATGGACATAAGTGAGTCGAATGCACATGCACTTGAAAGTTTGGATGCATATTATTTCTTTGAAATGGAATTTCAGAGATTACGCTTAACAACACATTTTAAGTGGTTGCACTGATTAAAATAATCTCAGATAATGCTCACTGAATTAGATTACTTCAGTTTTGTATAGGTACGATAAAAGTTTTCTAATCGACAAAAAAATTGATTATATTTCTCAGAGCACTAAAGTTTTGCGTAAAATAGTATATTAGATTTGATTAGATTTATTAATAACTCAATAATAACTACACAATCAAATTATTCAAATTATTCAATTATTCAGAAATATAACTCAACTGGATTTTATTCAATTTTATATGAGTCTCAACTATTCTCCATTTTAAAATTCCTGGCCCCGATGAATATTATTTATTACTTGTCAGTGGCATTTAAAAATAAAAGCCTCTTATTTAAAAACTTTTTTTCATATATTTTATTTTATTCCTCTTGGTCTTAAATCAATCATGAAATTCCTGGTAAATTTTGTGAGTACGTGGCAAAACTAAATGCACTAATTATGATTATGCACTATAATACTAAACTTAATACATAAATAGGGTTGGGATTATATGTTACGCAAGTGCGTTCTTTATATATGTAAATATTTATTTTTCTTCTTTAATTTTATCCAAAACACACTGTACATACGATGTTCATTGCATTGAGGTATGTCTTCTGAGGAATATGCCGTGCAATGCAATATGCGTTCAATGCTTAGGTCAAAGTTTTTCAAACTTTCCTGCGTTTTTCAATAACATAACGTCTGCAGATTTTTCATATATGAAATCCCTTCTTTATGTCGCACCTTTTGTGTTTAATTCTCGCTAACTCTTCAAACTGGGAGCCATATAACAATTTTATTTGGCTTAAAAACCACACATAAGCGTTACTATTCAAATCTCAAGATATTCTGCATCTAAACACCCATTTTACATGTTAAAAGACATGATAGAAACGCCTTTAGCCATATAACAAGTGGCAGAATTAAAAGCTCTATTAAGTTTTCGTCAGGAACTAGAATCAAGTGCGTAAAAGATTTCACAGTCATAAACTATAAGAAAGGCCACAAGTGTTTTTATCAAAAGCATTCCTGTGTAAAAACCTGCAGATACTGAAAGCCTACAACGGATGGAAAATGTGTACTTATACTGAAAGCAATGCGGTTAACATGCACATTCCAACTTAAAGTTTGATAAAAAAAAAAAACAATTGATTGCAGTGGTCTAGAAGTGTAAACTTAAAAATCATCAAAGTAAACATGAAGATTACAGTATCAATCAATGCAGGTTAAACAATTTATAAACATTAAAAACAGCAGTGGTTCTAGTATCGACTCCTGGGGAACTCCAGTAGAAAGAGCAGAATAATAAAGATTTAACTAAGCAGGATTAACCTTACAGAACAATGGAAGAACTGAAATATAAGAGAAATTGAAACGGAAATTGATGAATATGTATAATTTTAGCTGATTTCCAACTCCTCAGAAGGAGCGGAGAAGTTACAAGATGAACGTATGTAATAATAATTAATTCAATCATGGAATTGTGGTCAGTTCAAAAAAGAATACCAATATGTGCACACAGCGGGAATTAGAGAGTTCACAATACATTAGTATGGAAGAATCAACATTGTCCTTTGCCTGGTCACCAACGACGTTCTCCAAATAAGAAATTCAGGTGCTTTCCAACTCGAAGGGGTTATTTTTCATGAGGTAGTAACTGAAACCGTCGGACCATCGAAATTAAATTTCTTTTCATACGAAAAAATAACCCTTCTCCATACTTCAACCCATTGCATGTGCTCATGGGAAAATTGTAGATAATACTGCTTCGGAATTTGTCGTGTTTGCGGTTTGTTGTACACCACATTGGGCATTTACTTCAAAATTTACTAAACTCGCCGTTTGTTTGTTTCCTTTGGTTGCCTTTTCCTTAATTTGTCTTTTTTTTATTACCAAATTCTACTCAATTGAAATGGTTTACTATTTTCTAGTTTTCCGCCGCTGCTGAAGAAGAGTACCCCTAAGATTCGTGCTGTCTCGTTTCTTGAAGTTGTTGATCTTGGACGTTAGTTATCGTGCCAATAACATAGAGATAGAAGAAATGGAGAGGGCATGCTTGCTTGCAAAATGGCACAAATTTTTGCATAACCTTGGAAGTGCGTCATAAATTTCCCAAGCGTCCCACTGCGATTGTTGCTTAACAAAATGGTGTGTGGAACAAAAAAATTTTATTAGTCTGTTTTTATAAATATATGCGTTTAAAACTATAAATTTCTCAAAATTTATTGTTTAAATATCCCGCCTAACAACGCCGGCTAAAGACAAAATTATATTCGGTCTAGATCTGTCTATTTTCTACATGTCATGTACCATACTGACAGCAAAAGCAGGCGCTAAAATTTAAAATGTGATTCAATTTTCGGAGTTTTTGTTATGTAGAGCATGATAAAAAGTTAGGGTTGAATGAAATTAAATTCTAAAAATTTTTTAGAAGATAAATTTGGAAGGTAGAACATTTACTTTTATAAATATAAATACTTGGATTTACTCACACTGAACTACATCTAAAATTCAATTTCAGTTCAGTTTGACTTTAAAGATCGAAAGAGATGAATACATCGAATTCAAAAATTTGCGCCATTTTCTTGAAGACAACTTGTATGGGACACCCTCTCCATATATTCATCTCACTGTCCAGTAGTGAGTACGTTTGGTCTGGGTGAAGTGTGACATCTGCCTATTCACTGAGAAACTTCTATTGATCCTACGTATATGTTGCTACCGCAATACTTTCTGAACACTTGAAAAAAACAAGAGAATTTATATTATATATATATATATATATATTTTTTTTATATGATTAATTGTTCCGAAAAGTTTTTCCGCTTTTACATCTAAACATTTCCGGTTAATTTTATGAATGTAGTAACATACGAGAATTAGGGTAAAATATATTTTAAAATGTAGAGAATTAAGACTCAAGAAAATATTCCGGTATTCAAGGTACCACCAGTAAATTTTGACTGCGAAAATTATATTGAATTGGTTGATTGGCAGCAGTCGTTATATCTGAACAATTAATCTCTCAATGTCACAAAGGTTGATCTGATGAATGTTACTAATAAAATAACGTTGATTGTGAATCGTGGGCTTTTCTGTGCCAAGCAGTGGAGAGATGTGTTAAGTTGGTCACAGGAGCGTCACTTGCAGTATGTGTTGAAGCAACACCAGACGGCTTCATTCGAAGCAGCATAATAATCTTGGAAAATGTTTCCACATTGCGAATCAAAGCGGAATTTGCTTTGCATATTATATTTTTTTAAATTATTCAAAATTGGTGGATGGATGATGGAATTCGATAAGAACCACCTCCCTGCGGTAAGTTCTGAGAAATTTTAATAAAAACTGAAGAGTTGCATGTTAATACTTGCACTGTGCAATTTGTTTTGTCTCGGCATCTCAAGATATCATCGTATATTAAATTTTTACGTGTGGTTATCACGTTGAAAGACAACTTTCGTATATAGGAATAAGGAATAAACTACATATAAAAATAAAAGGATAGTTGTAAGCATTAAATATGTAACAATTAACTAATTTGAATGAATTAATAAAACTCGGCATCCCATGTCTTAACCGGATTCATTACCTACCTAATTGTCTGTTTTCTACCTCCTTAAAGTAATCATCCACTGAAATTGCGCAATTAATAATTAAACTGCAAGCACAAAATAATATAGCACTTTAATTGACAAAAATCGAGTGGAATTTAAATAATTCCCCTATTCAGTCCAATATTGCCAGTGTAAAACAAACAGCAGAGATATTGACATGTGGTAACCGCAATTAGCGTGTGAAGGGAGCTACACAAAACAAGTCTTTCATACAAATCTAACATTACGAACTGGTTAAGTACACTGCTAGTAACTGTTATCACTCCATAGAATAAAAAAACGTAATATTTTATTGAGTATAGCCACTAAACTTTCCTAGAAAATGCGAAGGATTTTTGGTTAATTTGTAGACATCTAATTTTATTGAACCACAAATTAGCAAACATGTTAGCACAAGTCCATCAAATAACCCCTATTCTAATTCTGTTTGTTCGAAACATGTCGCGTATGGAGGAAACTAATCCGGTAATAAATTGGAAATGAGTGCAAGTCACGTTTGCTGAATTGGTTCACTGTTTTCTTATCTACGTAATCTACATAAATGTGTAGCATACCACGAAGAAGGTAAAAAAGAGTTAAAGAGTTCGTACTAAAGTTACTTTGCCTGAAACAATCTGTCAGTCCTTCACATCTAGTCCTTATTATTTCACTTTTATTTCAATCTTCTTTTGCAATTGTTAAATAAACCTTACCTATATTAATTTTTTTAAATTCAAGCCCACAACTTTCACTTCCAACATGAACTTACCTGAGTTGCTGAAAGTTCCAAAATGTGCCTTTCTTAATTGAGAACAGGCTTGCACGGATGAGCATATAAGGAGGGTATCCACCGCTAGAAGCGAAGAGGACAATATATAATTAGTTTGTTACAGTACCGGCTAAGACGGCTCTTGGCAGAGGGAAAGCAGAGGTATTCCTCGAACGATTCTATATATATATAGTTATGTCACAATACCTGCAGACATGAGAAAGTCAAAATTAAATTTAATATAAGTGGTCAGTTCTTTGTTCTTTCAAACAGCTCTAAATGTTTCGAAACCTTTTTGAAAGAAATTGCCTGCAAATTTAAAAAAACATTTTTAAAATCTTTGTTATAAAAACTCAATAATAAACCTTTTTAATATCTAGTTTATTTTTAGGTGATTTGAAATTAAGTAAAAGGGTGTATTCTTATTCAAATGGCACGATCCTTATTTTATATAATTCTTATTGGTTTATATCCCTTTTTGTCAAATTTAATCTGTTTATTGCGTTTTTAAGATAAATTTTTGTTTTTTTTAAGTAATCAATTTGCATATTACGCTACCTGGTTTAATTAGAGAAATCTATAAGTATTTTTTCAATACTATTTCTATATAACATTTAGATACCTTACTTCTTAGATCCAGCCAATATCATGTTGCTCTTCCTTTTACAGCAATAATCGCTTTCATCCTAGAAGGATTCCAGTTAGCTTCCTTCTACCCTCTAGCATGTGTTCAGCTACTTTCCGTTTTAGTTCATGCCATAGAAGCTAAATGCGACTAAGATCTCGTGAATTCACAGGTTAGTTTACTCGGTAAATTCTAAGATCGAAAAAAATATCATTGAGCTGAAAATAACAGAGAAACATTGATTTCTTTTCTATGGATTACTTTAATAAAATAAACTTTTCGAAGTCCATTTGCACACTTTACTAACTAATTTTGCACGGTGGCTACTTGCAGAATCATCTTGGAATATTAATTCATTTCTGTACGAAAAGCGCTATTCAATAGTTGGTGCCGAAGACTCCTGTATGCATTGTTTTTTTTATTTTTTATTTTTTCTTTTTTTTACTTCTTCCTTTTTTATATATAAATTTTTTATATAGGGTATCTTTGCGTTTTTCTTTACAGGGTCCACAATATTGTCTTCCATACTAAAGTGAATTGTGTAAATTTATCTTTCGGTTAAAGTTCAACTGGGTAGACGACTTAGAAGTCATTACTCTAGTCTTTTAGTTCTATTTGTTAAATGAATTTGTCCACGTAGTATAAAGCCCCATCGAGAAATTGAAAACAACCCAGAGTATAAAAGAAGAAACTGGCCTTGCATTGTTTTCACTATGCACTTCCATTCCTTTATACAGTAACTCTTCCTACAGAAGCAGGAATTTTGAATGCTTCCGTTAGCCATATAGGCAGCATTTCGATTGCATCACCCTGCAGTCTCGTGCAATCACGCAAATCTCTATGCACTCCGCTCCGAACATGTCGGTATGACTTCGACAGAGCATAGTTCTTCCTTTCCCTCAAATCACCCTGTTCCGAATACATTCGTATGTATCCGTTGTGCTCTTTTACGACGAACAGGCTCTACCACAAGGTAGGTTTTCTACTACAGATCATAAACTAAAATCAAAAAGATACAGAAAAGATTACCATCTTATTTCTTCTATTCCTATGGAAATTTATATGCGATTGCTTGCCTCAAATCAAAACAACTATGTGATCCCTTAGTTCTCACGCTCTACGATATCTTGAAACGTCCTCAGAATCGTCGGGCGCATCTTAAAAATTGATACAGTATTGAAATAATGTATTTTTCCATATTGCAATGACCTCCTACACAGTTGCAGTTACGGAAACATGAACTTCTCATAATTATATTCTTTCCAATTAGATTTCTTTCTATTTTCAGGAAATTCTAGTTTCTAAAAAAGTCCCAGCTCATCGAGCACTTTAAAAGCTCATTCACAGAAAACTTTGACGCGGTTCTCATCTCAACTAATGAAAGTGTGCCTGTGCCATAAAAGGATGAATTCAGGGGTAAGGAACAGATTTCCCCTATTATCCTGGAACTGCTGTATCATCACGTGAAAGGACATTTAAAGGATGCTTGCAGTTGATAAGGATAAGGATATTTTCTACCGGCATCTGGTGCACAATAGTGAAAACAATCTTGGAATCTAAATGAACTCGATTGACTGCTAGATTAAAATTAAGAAAAAAGTAATTAATATGCGGGGATAAGTAACAAGTGCAGCAAAATAAAAAGTAATTAAAATATATAATGGCTTGAGTGAATGCGTCACTCTCGTTTAGATTTTATTCGTTCACTCAACCGAGTTTATAGAATTTTCCAAGGAGACCCGGTCGAGGAAGACACTAAATACAAAAGTAGCCCTAAAAATCAAATATTTAATTTTTCTGTTCAACTTTTTTTCAAGTTTTATCAAATTTCGGATAAGAATTATGCACTATTACTACTTTTTGTGAGGATTTTAACTTACGATAATGTTTTATAAATTTCGAGTAGTTTAGTAAGGTTTTTTCCTATATAATATTCTGTGTATGTAATTTTTTCTTAAATGGAACAAAGTTACGCGTTTTTAGGGTGAATTCGCTCCTGTTCTCAAAATCCATTGCAAAACATACGGTGTTTAACGAAAAATGAATTTTAGCGAACAAAAATATACAATAAAGGTATTAGGCTGGCAAACAAGTTTTGTTGTTTTTTTCGGAATTATTCAATTTAGAAGAAGATTAATTATTGATATATTTAACATTGTTTTCCATAATCTTCGCCCACCTATTAACAAGATCATTTATGCCAGATGTAGAGAAAACCGTATCCTTTGAAGATAAGAAGTCTCTCACTGATTTCGGAACATTCTGAAAATTTTGAAATTCTTTATTTATTTATTTAACAAATTCATCAACTGATAACTGCAAAATACTACCATTAAAAGAAAAATAAGAATAATAAATAAAAAATATAAATATAAAAAATAACATAACAATGATAATAATAAAAAATTATTGGGAATAAAAGAACATCACAACAACAACAAAAAGATGCAACGAAGCTGAAATTCAGCCAAGTCCTTTTGCACGAGAAGGACATGCAAGTGCATTTTTCAACGTTTAAAGGGAGGCGATTTAGAGAGCATCAATTGCAGAAAACTTATAAGTCAGTATTTAAGAAGTGACTATCAAGCTCAGTTGAAATCTTGCGAAAAATCTTCGCGTCGTCAGCATAACAAAGGATTCTCGAGTGGGGTCAAAGACGAAGAAGAAGAGGACCAAGATGGCTTCCCTGAGGCACGCCGGATGTGTTACGGATCCGATCGGAAAGTGCCCCGCAAAACAGGACGCATTGAGAACGTTCAAATATACAAGAGCGGACCCAGTCAACAAAACAAGGAGAAAACCCGAGACAAAAATCGGATGATCAATCGTATCGAAAGCCTTATTGAAGTCTGTAAAAATACAATCGACTTTCAGTAATTAGAAAATTCCAATAGATTGGTCGTGGTCGATTTCCGTTTAATAAACCCGTGTTGAAAAGATAAAAAAAAACGCTTACAATGAAAATACAGGACGTCAAAAATGAGAGACTCGGGGAGCTTACAAAGACAAGGTTAATTGACATATCGACTTGGTTAATTCGACATATCGCACTTGCTGCCCTTTTTATGTAAGGGAATAATCGTAGAGTGCTTCCAAGCATACGGAAAAATTCCAGAACGAATAGACAAATTAAGTAAACGGATAACAAAGAAGAGAAAAAATGGGCGACGATCATCTTTTGAAGAAACAAGGGAAGGAATGCCCTTGGGACTACTCGAGAAATTATCAGTTAAATTAGAAATATAATATATTTAGAAACCGTGTCTTCGCCAAAAAGGAACAGTTGAAGAGAGGTCGACGGAAGCTTCGTCGAAAAAGTAAAATCATTAAAGTTAATATCACAGAAATAATCAAAGGATGCAGTTCGGAAAAGGTCACCGAAGAGACTCGCGATATTCTGAGGATCACCACTAGTATCGGAATTAAATGACGAGGTAAAGGGGTAACCGCCGGACTTACGCTTAGGGTTTCTGTTAAGGAAGATTTGCATTGACAGAAACAAATTATGGTCAGATCAGGTGAGTAAGAACGGTCGGCTAAAACTCCAAAATTGCATACCCAAGTGCCTGTAGCTTTTCCTTCGTCTTTAAAGCCATATGAGCTTTGACATTGTCATCTTGGAAAACAAAACCTTTTTGATTATATTGCGGTGAACGCATATTTTCGTGTCTAACCGAATTAACTGATCACAGTAGGGATCTAGTTTGCCCCAGTTCCAGCAACTCCCTCGACAATTCCATCAGATTGAAAGTATAAGCTTCTGTTAATATAAATTGGCCTTCGCAAAGATGTAAGATGGACTTTCCGGCATTACCTAGGCTTTTATCGAACTCTATTGTTATGCATAACACACTTATCGTCAGTCGTCACCAGTAACTAGGCGATTCAGGAAGAGTTCATTTGCTGCCGAAAAAGTAATGAGAAAGTAACCGAAATTCGATTTGCAAAATTTTTTTCGCAACATCGTCTTATAAAGGGATGCCAAGCCGAGGGATGCCAAGCCAAGGGATGCCAAGCCAAGCTTGTCGAAGTGGCTTACTGTTGTAACAAGGTAAGTTCCGGGGAATGAATGAGTGGTATAGCGCGATTTTTTCGGTATTGTCCAAAGGTTACGATTTACCTGCGACGGGATGGGTCACCTGAGGTGTACTTGGTGAGGTTCATCGAAAGCAAATTCCTTCGAAGTGGGGCTTCCAGGATGGGGCTAGTTGTCTTGGATTACCTGGGCTCTCCTGGAATCTCTTTTTTGTTGGTTTTAGCGACCCAGCAGACTTGGCGGTAAAACAAACAAACCGGTCTGTGATTTATCACGCACTTTAGTGCGTGTGTTATCCAAATCAACTCTTTTCACAACAACTCTTTTTGGGCTGACTCGTGTGCTAAGATCCAGACTATGGCTAAGACTAACTAACTTTTCATTTTAAGTTTGTTTTATAAGCTTTCGTTCGATTCTGAAACTTTCGGTGCTAAACCAGTACAATTTTTGGTGTTGAATTTCGGAAACTATATAAACGTTTAAATTCAGGTAAGTTAATTTAACAAAAATCCAAAATCATTGGATTAAAGTAATCCTTATGAAATCCTATTTCCTAAAAAGTGGTACTTTCCCTATGCTGAATTTTACTTTAAAATTGAAAAAAGTTAGGTTTTTCTAATATTAGCTATTCTAATATTAGCAAATACTAACTACAATTTCTCTTTTCTTTCGTTTTCTTAGGTTGTTCTGTGGGTTTTCCGGATAGCGGATCTCTCGGAAAGATAGAGTAGGTACAGGTAAGATTCGATGCTTTATTTTAGGTGCTCCAGTAGGTGAGGTCCTTCAGTGTGGGTGTGGACGACAGCAGCGGATATAGCGTAGTAGGTATTAGGCTGTAGCTGAACCGAAGTTTGACGACATTGTTTCTATGGGTTCCTCCAGGAGAGTATTTCTTCCTATCGTATCGGTGTGAATTTTGCGACTGGGTAGAGGCACTGTTTGACGGGATTCAACTTCAGGTCGGTCATCCTCGTCAATTTCGTCACACTTAATACATAATCGCAAAGCCGGGACTAGGGTGACGTAACGAGGAACTTGCTCCTTCCCAATGGAGAAGGGCGCCAAATTAGTTAAAAATTAAGCCAGAAAAAAATTAAAAGTTTTCGCTATTTTCCAAAAATATTTCTATTTTATTGATTTTGTAATCGCAATTTGTTTATCGAATAAATAGCAAAATACTCGATATTATAAATGTTAGCGATCACGGATATGACTGGACATGGCTGGTGCTTATAATGGAGTGGAACCAATAATTTCTCAAAAAATGAATAGGCCATGCAACACTAGCTTGTGCGACTAACAGCCAGAATCGTCTTCATTTGGTTCTGTGATTCTTCGACTGGTTGTTAATTCTTAAGAATTCTTGGGCTAGGCTCTTGTGTTTTTTTGTTATTCTCAAAACTTAGTTAATTTATCATGTTTCAGATTTCTACTCAAATTTCTTCACCTAAGTTTAATTTTCCTCACTTCTGCAATTTTTTAAGATTACTATTACATCAAAACTCTGTACGCAAATAAATAGCATCCAACGGTATTTTAAAGACAATTAGGTACATATTTACTTGAAATTAAATTTTCCTAATTCAGGAAGAAATATCTATTATGAAAAACAAAGTAGATTTGTTTTCTTCCAGGTAATTTATATCAACGATGAAAATCCTTTAAATGCCCATTACTGGCTCCACCTAATTCAATCCAATTAGAATGGAAGTGGGCTGCCCAAAAATGGGATGGGAATAATATTTCTAAAATGGCGTTTGGATGTTAGCAAAGAAGGTTGAACTGCGATCGTGTGCAGAAATAAGAGATGACAATGATTAGGTGTACAAATAGACTTTGCAGACAAAGGTATTATAAAAATGAAACATTTTTAAAGTGTCAATTCTACAGACGGAAGATTCTAAAAGAAATTCTTAAAATTTGTGTAATTTTAGGATCTCTGTTTCACTTTCATTTACCGTAGATACACATTACCGTTTGGAAATAATAGTCATTGCAAATTATTACGATTTGAACTGCGTTTGTCTTACAATTGATGCACACAGCACAACTTAGGCGGAGGGAATTTTTTGGCATGAAATTACTGTGCAACATCTCAATGGCTTCACAAGTACAATATATCGCCGCGCCCTGTGCAGGATTTGATCCCACGCTACAAAGGAGAAAATCTACTGACGTGCGCCTCATCCTATTCGGCCACCGAAGAATATAATAACAAAATTTGTACATCCTTGGGCATAAGTTGAATACGACGTTGGCTTTTGCATATTCAGGTGAGTTGAACGGTGAGTGTTAAAGTTCCTAGTTATTCAAGGACAACGACAGGATTTCAAGTAATTATACCCTGGGCTCCTTTTAATTAGAAAAAATGTTTCAGTTAATCAAAAAATTAACAAATTAAGTAGAAGTTATTCAGAGAGGTTTGCAAAAGTTTAGAGCCACTGGAATAAGTTCTATGCACCTTTGTTGCTAACATAGGGTGGCTACAGCTATCGTATCTGGGATTTCGATGAAAATTAACCAGGTGATTCTGTAGCCTAAAAAAATATACACGAGTCCGAGATTTTGTGCTAATACGCCCTAGTTGCTAAATTATAGGCACTTTGCTCTTATAGGGCTTCTGATGGGAGATATGTACATACAATCTTTAATAACTATCAAAAGATTGGAAATAATACAGGGTTATTGTACATAAATCGAAAGAGAAAAAATCGGGGTTTTATTTTATAAAGGAAAAAATCGATTTTTTTAAAAAAGATACTAGAAACCCCGAAATTTTAATTGTAAAAATTCATATCTTCGGATCGGAAAATTTATATTTTTTAATGATTCCTTTTTGGAAACTATCTAAATTTTGTGGACTCTTATATTCTAGACCTAGACAGACGGCGCACTCGAATGATCATTATAATGTCAAAATGACGCAGCCCCCAGGCTACTTATACGAAATTTTAAAGAAATTTTTTTAAAACACGATACGGCACTTTGCAGGTTGAGCACCAATATTGCATTTCCTTACGAATGCCATTTTATAACGCACTGTACATCTTCGGGATGGACTAGTTTTTGATGTAAATAGTATGAAATTTAGAAAATGTTTTCCGATCAGACGAGTGGGCTTGGGAGTTAATATTGATCGTCCAATTCTTACAGTTTTTAGTTGTTGAATTGCATATTTCTCAATAATTTGTCCCACACATTCATACAAAAATTAATCGACTTAATTTTTCATTATTTTTTTATATAATAAATATGAATTTAAACATACAACGTCTGAAACATGGGGAAATAGTTTCCTGCAATACTTCTTCATCCTCTTTCGTGCCAGCATATTTGCTGCAATTACACCATTGCTTCTGTCGACATCACCCACGTTTTTTTCATAATATATATATAATAAGTATACCATTTCAACTTTTCTTATTATATGTGTGTATTCTTGTCAGTGTATAGACAAGAACTCCAAGTATATCAAGATCAACTTTCGCATAAGACAAAAATTTTTGTTGCAGAATGGCTCCTCTTAGAAGGTATGTACTGCTCCCAAAATATAACAACATACAATTATTATAACAACAAGAATTTATTTCTACAAATATCTTGTGCTGGAATATAAAAAATTTTTCATTTAAATTGAATACTTTCAAAAGTAGTTTCAATTTTAGAAACTTTTTTTATTTAAAATCATGTTTTGATTATTTACAAAATAAAATAATTTGCAAAGTAACAAAAATCTTCCTTAAGATAATTCTGTATTTTTTAAATAAAACCAAATAGTTTACAAATGCTCCGGTTCGAAAAATTATTTTAAAATAATGGTGACTTGAAGTAAACAAAAAAATTAGAAATGGAATAAAGCAAGAAATTCTTAGCAATGCAAGTACTCTGTAAAGATTTCTATTTCTATTTATTTACGTAGCTGGTAAGTA
Source organism: Dasypogon diadema (assembly GCA_006980735.1). Classification (NCBI taxonomy): domain Eukaryota; kingdom Metazoa; phylum Arthropoda; class Insecta; order Diptera; family Asilidae; genus Dasypogon; species Dasypogon diadema. The sequence continues at coordinate 27,932 of QYTT01082197.1, forward strand.
CACAAGGCTTATTGCTTATTGCTCTTTTTCGAATGAGGTTTCTTCAATCATTGAACGGATACAGTCAATTGATCTGTCATGAAGAACTACCTTTACATAACAGATAAATTCAATTTGCCAAAAATGTGACTTACATCAATTCACTTTTCCACCCACGATAGAGTTAACAACCAGAATTAAGCAAGTAGAAGTGAAAAAAAATAAACGATGATTGGATAATACAGTTCTGCTAAGGTTCCTTCTATATACCACTGAACACGCAAACTTCAAGTCATTTACTTACAAACAGAATAGGAGCGGCTCAAGAATAGAGCCTTGCGGGAAACCACAATTGATAGGTGGAAAAGACGGATACTTTCGTACTCAGATAGTATTTGAATCAACGTATATTATCACATACGAAAAAGTATCGTTCCTTTTTCTGAAAGAAATTTTAAGGTTTTGAGACTGGTCCTAAAAGTCACTCTGGAATTCTACTGAAGCAACTGGAACGATTAAACTTGGCGCTACTGTGACCTATCTCAAGTTAGTCAAGACAACGCTTAATCATATGCGACCCTGAAAAAAGTACGGAAAATCGATTGTAAAAGACACCAAACCGTTACCCATTCCGGCGTTCAAATGTTTATTTACAAGGCAAGAGAGATAAAGAATATAGAGGATAACAGAAGGGTACTTGTGGAATATTTCACTTCAAATAAAATAACTTCTACAACTGCTAAAAAATTAGTAGAAATATGAATAACAACTATTGAGAATGACGGAAAATACATAGATGGTTGAGAAATATCATTTAAGCAGTTTATTTTGAAGGTAGGGGGAAATATTTTATATAGGATGATCTGATATGTACATATATTGCGAAAATTTTTCAATTGAAAATTTCGGAGAATATGCCTATTTTTAAAAATTTTTAAAAATGTCACATATTTGGTTTTTATTGTTCATTTTTCAAATGCTGAAAGACTTATTATAAAAATAAAGTAAATACAGCTACTTTAGTTACAATAGTTTCTAAGAAGAATGGATTTAAAAAAAATAAGAGGCGATTTTAAAATTTCCGACCACACCAAAATTAAATAAGATCAAACGGAATAGAAAAGAAAATAGATAGTAAATAAAAAATAAAATACATAATACTTTTCTGTGATATCATTTCTAATTTTATTGTATAAAAATAAAATAAATAATATAAAAGTAACTACAATAAAGGAAGAAAGTTCGGTTTTTACTCCTTTTATTTTCATTTTTTTCAATAGAGAGAATAAATACAAATTTCATTTATTTGTGCCTATGTGATTTTTGTGTGCCAAGGATTTTTGATAAAATTAAGTAATTTTATTATGGTCGATTCCCTTGCGATAATTTTTTTTTAATTTTTAAACCTTTTGATATCATTTTGAATTTCCATTTTTACTTTATTTCTCTTCTCATTAATTTTCTTATATTTTTGCAATTTTCTTTCCTTTTTTTGTTTTGATGAACTGTTTTTCGGTTACAGTACAGTACATGTTAAAATATTTTATGTTAATCTTGTTGTACTTATATATATAAATAAATTATGAATTATACATCTTAAAATTACAGTCGAAGAAAACCCAGGAGAAAAGAAGTAAAGTGGTAATTTTTAAAAGTATTGTGTGACTCTACGGTTAGCAAAAATTTTTAAACCATCGATGTATCATGGTATCTCGTCTAAAGATTCAGAAAGGAATCCAATTATTTTTATCAAATTTATCAAGAACGCAACAGCGAAGGAACAGATGCAATAATCAAACATCAAGATTTTTAATTCTTATTAATAGCCGTAACGTATTAAGGAAATTAAAAGAAAATTGTGTATTGTGAAAAGTGGTTTATATAAACGTCGTGGAAAATTGCGTTAAATTTGTGAAATTTGCAAATTTGTATTTTCAAATTTATAACTTGACTTCTTGTATTGTTTTAAATCAAGTTTTTTAAATCTAACCTAAATTTTGTACAACTGAAATTAATTAATGCTTGCCAGTTGTTTTGGTTTAAATACTTCAAATTCATTCCTTCTATATTTTCGTGAAAGCTTGTTTTTAAATCGGAATATGTGGAGCAACATTCAAAATTAACGCTACTTCTTAAAAAGTGGCGAATTTCCTTTTATCGTACGGATTGTTGCTTATTGAAATATTACTTATTTTCCAAATTTCACCTTCAATAGTGTCAATAAAATTGTATAATCAGATTAACAGAATTTTCCCTCAGTAATTTTTCAAATAAATTCAAGAGAATACTGAAATTAGGAGTTCATCACTCTAGATATTATTAATATCTGGTTTGATTAATAATTAATTGCAATATAATTACATATGCAAGGATAAATTTCGAATTTCTTCTGCACTTTCCATAAATGCCAATGCTTAGAAAATCAGATGAGTACCCAGACTACAAAAATCCCAGTTGCACTAATAAACCGAATAAAAACCTTCAATAGGCAACTGAACGTGCTAACAGTCGTCTCAAATTTTCTCACATATTTCCTTACCCATGACCTTTGACTGACCAAAGGACTTACCCAAAGGGGTAAAATGCAGAGATACACCGGACAATCCAGTACCAAAGAAGCTGCGTATTAATCTGATGCTGATGCGTATTTTTTCCCTCTGTGGTTCAGATCTGGTCAATTAAAAGCGCTCGTTTACTAACAAGGGACGACCGTGTAATATTTTCTCAAAAAA
>QYTT01082197.1:30662-48028 GCA_006980735.1 Dasypogon diadema
GGCGAATTTCCTTTTATCGTACGGATTGTTGCTTATTGAAATATTACTTATTTTCCAAATTTCACCTTCAATACTGTCAATAAAATTGTATAATCAGATTAACAGAATTTTCCCTCAGTAATTTTTTTAAATAAATTCAAAAGAAAACTAAAATTAGGATACAAGAATCAAGCATTAAAGCCGTATAACTTTATCGTATAGTTCATCACTCTAGAATCTCTAGATGCCAATGCTTAGAAAATCAGATGAGTACCCAGGCTACAAAAATCCCAATTGCCGAATAAAAACCTTTAATAGGCAACTGACAACAGTCGTCTCAAATTTTCTCACATATTTCCTTACCCATGACCTTTGACTGACCAAAGGACTTACCCAAAGGGGTAAAATGCAGAGATACACCGGACAATCCAGTACCAAAGAAGCTGCGTATTAATCTGATGCTGATGCGTATTTTTTCCCTCTGTGGTTCAGATCTGGTCAATTAAAAGCGCTCGTTTACTAACAAGGGACGACCGTGTAATATTTTCTCAAAAAAAGGGGTTACTTGTGTAACAACCGGTGAAGAAAATTTTCAAATCGTGAGAAAATTCTACTGAAAACCATTAACTGAAGACGGTTACTTGTAGATGGCATCGAAATGTTGATTTGTATTGTCTTGCAAAAATTTGCAAAACAATATATACCTGTGCTTGTCCAATCCTAGAATTCTCTGTGCCCTGTTCATATATAAAAGTCCAAATGTGTGTAGGGTGCGGTCAGACGAAGAAAGAAAATAGTTTTGAAAATGTTCCCTGCTTCAGAGTTTGCTTGCGCTGTTGGAATAAGTTCCCTGGACGATAACCAATATATTCCTGGCCGCAGAAGCATACACAGATACTTCAATAATATCCCTGTAAGAACTCATATTCCACTGGCAACAACTATATCCTTCGTACGTTCGTATTTCCATATCCGACGTTAAATTAACATTTATTCAACACTGGACCTCTAATCAAGTCGCAATCAAACATTCAAGCAGTTTTCCCAAAAACTTTCCAGGATTTTCCTTTGAATGTCACTACAGGAGTTGTGAACTTATGGATATGACTGCCTATTGATTTGCATTTAATGCAAAGTATTTTAGGGTGATGGTGTAGAGAAGAGGCGTCCAGAGTGAGCTTTGTTTAGCAGAAACTAAGTAGGATAGACATTAGTATTCGGTTTGATACTTCGGGATAGGTTTCTTTAAAATACCCAACATAGAGTAAAATGGAAGGAGGCAGAAAAGTATCTCAATCTCGTAAAGCAAATCCTATCTGCCATGTACCAGTAAAGCCATGAGGGCCAGCAGAAGAAGGTCTCGAATGTCCAAGATAAGATCGCCATAAAGTGACCCTTTTCTGAAAATCCTAATGCCACCCACAGATGTGCTGAATAAACTTCGCATAAAGGTTAGGAAAATATAAGAAGGGGACGGGCATGGAAATCTATTGATACCGCTGTGGTGTGTAAGGAAGCTATACACAATACTTTGGTTCCCTTCTCCCTGTGCTGAAGATATCCTTAGTGCCGTGTACTATACATAGCCGAACATATATAAATTTTAGGGTCGGATAAGAACTTTTGTTTCCTAGCGGGTGGTAGTAACCAATGCCTTTGGTCAATCCCCAAGTGGTATAGTCACTTCTCCCTTTTTATTTATAATTTAATAAAAGGGAACAGGAAATCGATATTAAGTATGGCGTCTAAAAATGGGTTACTGTAATAAAAATTTGCTCACATGCCTCGAAAATGGCAGAAAAAGACAGAAAGACCCTCTTTAGAAAATTATTCACTGAACTTGAAAGGTGAAAACGTTTTTATTGTCCTTGCTTTTTAGAAGGGATAGAACAAGTGTGGTAATTTCATGCATCAATATTCCTTTCACAAGGTGATTTTCTGTTAAATTTACTCATCGGAATTTTTTGAGGTGTTAAAGACCCATCCTGAGAATTTTTTTTTCTAATTTTACTCTTATTTGTCACCTTTAGAATAAATCTCTGAGCTACATATTCTGAGCTTATTTGTAGTTGGTGCTGCCATTTCGAAAATTGATGCTTTTCTTAAATAAAAATTGTATTATACTCTAAGTGCAGGATACTCATTTGCGCGTTACAAATTTTTTTCAAATGAAAAGCCATGTAAAGGTGGACCAACAAAAACAGATCCAGGTCTTTTAGGGTATTTATCGTCATTTAAGAGAAAAACCTCTCGAAAACGTACATTTTACTTTAGCGATTCGAATTTTTATTCAAAATTAAGGACAACAATTACTTTTATAATTATTGTAACCACCAAATCACAACAGATTCGTTTTCTCGGGAAGACAGGATTTAATAGGCTTTAAAAGAAGGTGCTGCTCTAGTCACCCGTCCATTTGAGATTTCAACTACGAACCTCACGCTACTTGGGGGTTGAATGGCATAAATGAACAATTGAGCAAAATATTCTACAGAACTGTGATAGCTTCAAATTTATACAACTCTGATGTCACGCGAAAATAAGGCTAGCAACGATTGTAATAGCAAATATGATCGACTGGACTAACTTCCTGTTAATTTGAATTGCAACTGTTATCAGTAACTGCTGCTGACTCGTTAGTACCTAGATTCGGTCATCCTTCATTTCATTCGGCCCGAACGAATCGTCCGAGGTGGATTTTGATCCCAAATGTCGCCAAAGTTTCATCATGTCACAACTTGTGGTTGTTACTTTTGGGCCTTTCGCATCTGTCAGTTTCCGTTCGGTACAACTACCAACACGATATTAGCTTGTGACCTAAAAAATCAGAACAAACTTTTTTACCAACATTAAATTGCATCTTTTTTTTAGCAACAAGATTTCCAGCTTTCTTCATTTATTGTAGCTTTTATGATTTTCATCCTAAATTTTTTTAATTTGCTGACGAACATCCAATCTAATCTTATCTCTTTCTTCATCAAAGTCTTCCACTGCAGCTTGTTGTATTCTGTCCACAATATGTCAATCATTTTTTTGTTCATCTTCGTTCCAAAGGCGACTTCAAAAAGTGTCCGCTGAATTGAGCCTTGAAACGTGCTATTTATTGCCATTTGAACAATAGATGTTGCCGTTGTATGTCTATCTGTAATTAGTTTTCTTGGTTTTCCAAAATACTGCTGCTGTTCAGTCAACTTCCGTATGACCTCTTCGCTTGTTAAAGTTTTCGTTGGGTATAGCCATACATACTTTGAAAAACTATCTACCACTGTAGATGCATGCCTTGTACTGTTTTGCATTTTAGTCCATTGGACCTACATAACCTAAGGGTTATGAATGAAATTTAATTAAGAAACACGTTTGTGACACTTTTCCATAAAATCCGCTGATCCACCTTCCCACAGGGCTCCAAGTAACTGGTGCTGAAAAATTAAAGAAAAGTATAAATAGTTAGTTCGTTTTTTGAATCCGTCATAAAAAGATCGAGAATAAGGGGAAGTGATTTTTGGAGTTAGGTTTTGCAAAGGTTTATTAGTGAATATTTTAACTATTATTTTCCTTTTAAAAGTTGAATATAGCTATGTGTAAACTGTGGAATGTATTGAGCAAAATAAGTGTTAGATACAAATTATAGAAAATGTGTATAATAAACATCTTTAAGGGACAGAATTTGCGTCGTTTTGTTTTATTTAATATATCTCCTACCAGAAATTATGTACATTTCTCAACTCTTAGATAGTGTACCTTTAAAAAAAAAAAGAATGTAACAAGGACGAACCTACTGCTTTTATAAATTGCATCGAGATTTTCAAAATTAAAGTGTTTTCCACATAAAAAAGATGTTTAGAAACATGGTTCATTTCTCTCACGACGAACATGCTGATATTAACTACGTGTCCGGATTCTACGATAGCAATGCTTTGACTACGCGACTGTATAAACGTGGATTTCCACCACGTCAAAAGATCTTATGGTAGTAATTTCTAAAGAGATGTTGGGTCTTAAGGATGAAGTTTTCCAAAATGTATTATCACTTGTATTTAGTCTGAAAGAATTCAATTTGAGCACTTTTCGTATATTAGAAATTATTATTAATACGAAAATAATAAAGTAATTTCGAAACATAACTATCTTTGTCTTTTATAACCATTAAATGAGGCAGATTTTAAAATTATTATTTTACAAAACAAATTATTTACTTTTTGAAACCGATCTATCTGGAAAAGACTAACAACTAGGTACCAACTTTGTATGGAGGATTTGTAACTGACGTAATAATTAACTCGCATATATATCTTTTTCTTAGAATGAGCCAAGAAATCAACCCATCGCGTGGCCATGCAACCAGATTTTCGTAAAATCGCAGAACATCCCAAAACAGACATCGGTTACACCCTTCGGACTTCTTGTGGTCCCAAAGATGAATTTGGTTTTCAGAATACTTAACTTGTATTTCCTACTTTGATGGCATGTTAACCGTCTTTTACGCCGTTTTAGAAGAAAGAGATCAACTGAAGAAGTTGCTTCAGATCTTCAGTGTATTCAAAATCATCATTAATCCCTCTTAGTGTATTTTCAAGGCACTGTTGGCTGCATTATAGTTGAAGAGGGCACTATGGCGCTCTTCAACAAAATACTAACTATTTTCGCTGTTAAAAGTGCCGAAAACAATTCATGAACTTCGTAAATTTTTGGGTATAGCAAACTTCTACAGTAGAATTATTTCTAGGACAAAGCATATTTAGATACACACACTTATTATTCAGTAAATCGTCACGACCATAAGCAAACTCCTCTCAACTGCATAGAAAAACGCTGTAAAGCCTTCGCGCAATAACGGAATAAACTTGCAAGCAACTATGTCTAGTGTACCCTCCACAAGCTGTCCTATTCGCTTCTATAATAAATAAACTGGACAGAACTATAAAACGGATAGTTTCAACAATGCAACGTAAGAGTGCTTACCACTTACAATCGCAAAGTGGTCCCCAAAGCGATAATTTCTACAATTGATTTTCGCTCGAAAGACTTTACGTAAATTCTACACCATAAACTATCGACTACAATGAACCAGGAAGACAATAACAATTAAACGAACTCAAATGCACTGTGACAGTGTAGAAAGAATCTTATCATCTGCATCAACTAACTTTCCACAAGAGGGTAAACAAGAGGGCATTCTAAAAGAATTATTCGGGCATTATAGGATACCTTCTCATTTCCACTAGCTTGATCAGATGGTCAAAAGTCATCTCAAACTGTTGATATCAAAAGGGTGACAGATACATTTCTATATGTGTGAATTTCGAGATCCAGAGCACCCAAAGCTATAGTTAAGAATTTTGGAGATACTTCTTCGTTTCATCTCCAGCTAATTTGTTACCTGTCCACTGTGCCATGGGGCTTCTCGTTTAATTGCTGATGTAGAACCGCATCGGTAATTTAAGGCATATTTGATATAGAAACGGAATGACAGAATTTATAGCTCAATTTATTAAGATCAACGTTGCGCAAAAACATTTCAACGGAAGTGCTTTAAGCAAGATATTCTTTCATTAAAGCTTAGTTGGCCAAATTTGAATTTGCTCCCCATTCCTAAAGGAAATGATATAAAATAAACTCTTACATGTATTACTAGATACAAGGAAAGCCACCCAAAGATGCAGGACAGCAACGGATGCAACATTTCAACAAAATTTTGATGAATGAGAACGTCATCATCATACGAGTACAACAGCAAACGAGGAAGAGCCGAATGAAGACAATTTCCAAAACTTTGATTCAGCTCATGTCCGTCCGCATTTGCATTTTAAATTTTCTATTTACTCACATTTCTACAGTGGTCAACTTGTGTTTCGTCGCACCGTTACCACCCCTCTATAAGTTGCATATATCAATCCAATTTCGGGCAAATAAGGCAAAAGAAATTTCGGTTTTGCATTAAATTCCCATAATAACCTTACAATAGCAGCAGGCAGTATACTTCCAAGCTACCATCAAAACGCTCCCTCACCCCTGCACCCTCATTTTATATGGCAGTCGCTTCTCGTTTCTTGTCTTATGCTTGGTATCCACCCCACTACGTTGGTATCCATAGTGGTATAGCTGCAATTTTGTAGAACAACTTCTAAAGGACGATCCTTCTTCCTTGGTTCTCGGACGAAGATAGAAAACGCACTGGAGCACCCCTTTCCCCAGACCATACATAGCCATGGATGTGCATAAATATCTGGCATATTTGTGCAACGAGCTCATTTGCTTAGAAAGTTTGACTTTGTGCTGCCAAGTTGGAGTTGGATCGCTCAGTTTTATCATGTTAGAGAAGTTCTCATACAAACGAGCTGAATCGCACAACTTTGGGATAAAATTTATGTTCGTGTGTATGTGTTTATAGATTGGAAAGAACAAGAACAAGAAGCTCCGCAAGACAGTGTCCAGTATTTGCACACTTTAAATGCACAAGAGGTTGGCACAAGTTTACAAGGGTTTGTGCTACCGTGATATAGTCCTTCGTCTCTACATTCCTACATTCAGGATACAACGTTCCGACGTTAGTTCTCTATTAATTGGAAGAAACTTTTGTGCAGACTTAGCTTCAGTCTGAAGTTCATAATGGACGGAAGAAAGGACTCATTTTCTTAACTTTAGCAGTGCCATGCTGACCAGGGCTGCAACTGCATTATGTAGATATCTCATTAAACTTTAAAAGCTTCCAAATGGAAGTTTGTTTAACAAGTTAACTGTTTCAGCAGGGATGGCTGGCAAAAAGACTTCTGCAGTTCCCCGTAGTTTTTACTACTACTAAAATTATTAAAAACTTTTTATGTCGACAAAGGAAACTTAAGATACTAGAAAAAGAAATTTGCATGGAAATTGCCAATGTCGTCAATGTCGTATCTTTGTGGCTGTGATAAATGTTATTTACTTTAGTTCATGCATTTAAAAATCAATTTAAAAAAGCACACAAACAGGACATTAATTGTTTCATAAATTTCTTAGCCTCATCACGATTTTAATACGCTGAATTTCAGCTACTCTACTGCGTTATGATTTTTTTCACAGATTTTTGTAGACTTTAAGCACATAAATAAATTCATTTGCTATGGAAAGTAGTTTTTATCTCTATCTCTCTCCCGATGCCGCTCAAATAAAAAATTAAAAAAGCCATTTATTAGCGGGCATACTAACTTTTTGCCGTCCATCTATAATCCAAAAAAAGAGCTAGTTTTAATGATAAATATAACTAGATCCTGAACTACTATGAAATTCCAAGGAATAGTTGAACATTTACCAACTTTTTAATTTCGAGTAGCGCTCGAAGCTTCTAATAGAAGACTTGCTAGTTTTCTTTTTAGAATAATGTCTTTTAACACTTAGTTACCTACTTCAACTTTTTTCGAAAAATTATATAACTTTACTGTCTTTCAAATCAGTGCAAAATAATACACTTCGTATAAGTTTATAAGATTTTCGGTCATCTAAATGCAGTATCTAAGTTCTGGTAGCACATTTTGCAGGTTTGCCACTTTACAGCTTAGGTAAAGACATAGATGTTCTTTTTCAATATTTCCCGAGGATGTGCTGAATTTCCTGGGGATTTAAAATATCATTTCACTATATCCTCCAAATTGTGAAAGAATCCAGATGTTTGGTCAGATGGTCAGATGAATGTTGATCAAAAATCTGAGTAATTGCTGTGAGTAGGTAGGAAATTGCACATGAGAATTGAAGAGAAACACTCGCTGAATATTTATACGCACTGAAAGCATAAATCAGCGCACAAAAGCGCTATAGGTCTTTGAGCGGAAGGTCCTATAGTATACGCATGATAAATTAAGAATTACATAATACATTCAAGTACGTCAATAACTAATTGATGTAAAATGTAACACGTTACGTTGGCTGGGCTACATTCATTTGGGGAGCAGTAGGATTGAGCCTGAGCTAGCGCAGCGCAGTTCTAGTGTGTAACGGCAGACCTCAAAGTTGTTTGACTCGCTAAAACTATGGCAAACCTTATTTCGACGATGTAAAAAGAGATTAAGGCATTTACAGATCTTTACGGCATCGGTTATGCAGGCAGAGGCAATTACAGCCTGATTATAAATTTATTTATAAAATTCGGTTACCCTTAAAATTTTATTGTTGATGTCTTACTTTGTAGAGAAACTAAAGTAATGCAATTTTAAAAGGAAGTAAAAATGAATATTATATTTGAGTTCTTAGTTTATATAAAATTTTTTAGTAAAATAACATAGCAATATATGAGTGGCTGTGAGATATAATTTAATACATAAAACTTAATTATATACGAGACTGGAAGAGAAAGAATATAAATTAATTCTCGTATTTAGAAAAGCCGACACTTATTTTCAGGATTCATGTAAGATTTATCAGTGCAGTTGAAAGCTTCTGCGAACTCTTTAAAATTTTGCAAGCTGCCTATCACGCGATATGTACCGGGACTATATCTATTTAATAAGCTGTACTCATAGTCAAAATAACCAAATCTGCAATGGAATTTTGCAAATGCTGTAAAGAACAATTGGATTTCATTTAAATTTTGATTAGGTAGCTTCTCATTTGCAAGAGCTTTAGGGTCGTCCTTATGCGCATCGAGCCACTTTTTATAAGCCTTAAAAGCGATATGAAGTCCCAAGTTATCAGCAAAATTTTCTTGAATCGCTTCAAGTCCAGGACTTTCGAATTCAGTAACTGATAGTAAATCGTCGTATTGTTTCACAAGACAGTCTATATGCTTGTCATATTTATTGATGGAATTCTTGCCCCACCACTCGTGTAAATATCCTTGTTGATCGAAATATCTAAGCTCCGGATCTATTGAATGTGAAAACTCGTGACCAATAAAAGATCCAAAACCACCGAAATTTACTGCTTTTGGATACGCCGGATGAAAAAGAGGTTCATGAACCAATCCTGTAAAAATGATAAGTTTATTTTCTCCCTCCATGTATCCAGCATTAACTTGCATTGGGTCAAAAGGCTCGAGTAGATTGTCGACATTTTGAGTTCGAAGGCTTTTTAAGATCAGTTTATTAGAGCGTTCCCAAACAGCTTTAATATTACCGTAAAAGTCTACATCGCTAACATTTAAATCCTGGTACCTGGCGTCGAGCGCGTTGTGTTCAGTTATGTTACCGTGGTATCCTAAGATCAGTTCTATGTTTGATATCTTTTCGATAATTCCAGTTTTTGTATCTGTATCTAGCCAGCTGGTTTCCCTTAAAATTTCCAGGAAAGCGTTTTTTAAATCAGTGAAAAGAAGAACCACTTCCAATTCCCAAGATTTGTGGAAAGGCGTTTGTATATATAAAGCATTAACAATATCTGGCAGGGATTTCCTGAGGTGACTAGTGCATTTCTCGTCACTTGAAAATTCTTGTGTAAATGTGGACATAAGAAAATTTGCTAAAGTTTTTCGTTCAGTTTTCTGAAACAGTTCTAGTACGTGATGAAAGTAGTTCTCGTTTAACAAAATCAGGGGATCTGTATCTTTGAGCGGCTCACCAAAAATCCCAGTGAAGTACTTATCCCAATCAAATTCTGGAATTTTTGCCTTCAGTTCTTTGTATTGGAGTTCTTGAGAACTGTTTTTAAGCATTTTGTTAGAGTAATCAGGCAATTTTGCTATTTGTTGATGAAAGTCTAAAAAACTATCTAGAATTTCCTCAGAAAAATTGTTTAGTCTTCGATAGAAACCATATCTCAATTCTTGACTAAAATGCTTTGTTTTCTGTGATATTTCTGTTAATTTTGCTGGTGCCAACCATAGTACATATTGGTCAGGATTTGAAAAACTGGGCACAGTTTTGAAGTCAATTAAGGTTTTAATTCCATAAGAAGAAAGTTTTGTAATAACATCCAAGTAGTCGAAATTATCCGGTGACCAATCACTTTCAAGAGTTGGGAAACTGCCGATGGATTTAAGTGCATTTTCTTGGGGATTTAGACCATTGCGTATTTGTCGTTGCAAATTTCCACATGAATCGTATATAGCCTTGACTTTGTCTCCAGCGTGAAATTTATCTTTGATTTCCTCTGCATAATTGTCGAAAATGTTTTCAAGATTCTTGGTTATCTGATCTCCAACGAAACTGAAGTAACTATATCCCCAACCGCACACGTAAGAATAAAAGTTTTCACACTCTCGAGGAGTATTACTTTCCGTGCCGAGTACCAAGTGTTTTGAATAGTATTCGATAGCCTTGCACTCTTCAGTGTCACACTTGGAACCATCTAAATTCGATGTAATTACAAGTATACACACAAAAACAATATAAACAGAAAAAGTACACATCTGGATCGCATCTCGTTCAAAGTATACCGAAACAGATTTAAACCGAAACTGGCGATAAATGTAAATTTTCTTGCTTTTACATTAAAAATCATTAATAAATATGCTATCAGCTTCTAAATTTGTTTATGCCCATAACAGTTCAAAAGATTCAATAATTATCAAACTTGAGAATTTTTATGATATTTTCGCAAAAATGCGTCATATTTCCGCAAATGATAACAAAAAACGAGATTTATATTCTTGACTAATAGCCTAACTTTGTGTGCTCATGGTAGTATTTAAGTGAAAAATTTTAAATAAAAGCCTTATTATTATAGAAAGCATATAATTGTAATTAAAGAGTCCATGAACGGGCATATTTAAAGAATACCAGTCTGAAGCAAAAACTAAAAAATCTTAAAATTTCCCGGGGTCAATTTTTAATCTTATCTCTACAAAAAGAGGAATTTCTTACTATATTCTAAAAAATCTTGTAGTAAATAATCTCTAAAAGTGTAGCACGCTATGAAACAGTATTTTTCAGGCGATAAAACGAATCCTCCACCATCTCCTACTTCTCTTCTTTTAGAATCCTTTAGTACCCGAAGTTAAAAAATTATTGAAGATTTCACTATTTGTTTTTTTTTTGTAATTTTGCACCAAATTTTGCTGAGTGTAAAGCCAAGCTGAAGAAATTCTGGGCGAGTATTAAAGTGGCTTTAAGATAAATAGATCGATAATTTTCGAATCTTACAAAAAGTATACCAAAATTACTGAAATGCTGGTTATTCCACCAAATCTTGGTGTTATTTGTTACGTTTTGCCTTTGTTACTTTTTTTATGTGACCTAGAGATTTGTTGACCTAAAAGACGAAAATAAAACTTTAAAGTGAAAAGCAATATTGAGCGCTTTCATTATCTCAGACATGCAATAGCAAATCTAGTATCAATTGAATAAAGGGTAGGCTTTTATGAATTATGATTACATTTATGAGTATTAACAACTTCTTTTGTACATAATTTCTTACCATTACAGCTCCATCGAGTTCTTGCTATGGGTATTATAAGCCAACCCCCAATATAAGCCCTTTCTTAGGATCATTATTTATGCTATTTATATCTAATTCGGTGGAAAATAGGATTTTTATATTAGTTCTCTGAACAGTGCATCCCAACCCAAGTACACTAAAATAATGACATGCGCTGAAATTATAATTTTTTATACTGATATTTCTAAACTTTTCAAAACTAGCTCTTACTCGCGCAATTCTATTAATAAATACACGGTTTGAGGTGTAAGAATGAAAGTTACACATCTAAAAGCCCCATTCGAAGGATAAGAGACAAGCTTTGAAGCAAAATTCACTCATAAATCGAGTGTAAAAAATTCTATGCGTTTAGCACTACGTCTTTCTGTTGCATAGATATACCAACGGCCTGTGCATGGTCACCTGGTAAGCACTTTTTCGAGTTTCCTCAATGAAGAAAATGAATGCAAAACATGAAATTGTGAGAAAACTTGCGTTTAAGAAATGTAAACCTGTTAGGTGTAAACAGTGCATACCGAGTTGAAGAATCATGAGCTTCAAGTGCACTAGCTGTAAACCTTTGCGTAATAAACTGAATCAAAGACAAAAAATTGATACATATGAATACAGCAAATAAAAGTACGTGCAAGATCACTGATGGTAGTCTTTAATGGTAAATCTTTCTACTGGGATTTTATCCAAAAATTGAATTGTTAAGTTCTTTTCTTAAATCTAATGGAATCCAATCTCTGGCAAAATTGTCCATTAACTTGATGACAGCCGTAGAACCTAAAACGTTGTTTGATGCATTTTGCATGAACTATTCATAAAATTAATAAAATTCCAAAATACTTGAGATTAAGAACTGTGGAAGAAAAATGGCAATTTTTAGATGATTATAGCTCAATTCCATATGGACTCAGGACTCAAGCACAACATTATAGCAGTTTTTAAAACTAATTAATAAAAATTTCCATAAAGTTTTGCAATTTTATAGAAAATATCTGGTAATTGTTACTAGGCTTTTAGTGACTTGTGAAAATGTAAACAAATTAAGCATTTTTTGCAGAGTGTTTATTGAATTAATAAAACTTGGACAAGTAATACGAAAAAGTTCTGAGAGTAGCAGAATATTTAGCAAAAATATTTAATAAGTATTTTGCAAGTATTATAATTTTATTGATTAGTTCATAAAAAATCTCGAAAAGTATAGCAACAAATAACAAAAACTACATTAAAGATCCAGCATTTTATTCATTTTAACCAATTGAAGTCTTGAGACATTGAGGGTGGTATATTATGCCGGAACTCATTACTCCGCAAGAAAAGTAAAACGAACTGAACAACTTGTTCATTTAAAATCAATTTTTATTGTAGACCAACAACTTTTTGTATATGAATTCTTTTTTGTATTTGTATATGAGGCCCCAAAAAATGAGTCTTTAACACGTTGAGTGCCGTGTCAGTCACCGGTGACTGACATTTAAAAGCTCTCTCACGGCAAAGGCATTTTAATACGTAATTCCCTCACGAAAGCTTTTATGTTAATTGTGGCAGTCAACGTGTTAAGTTGTCATATAATTTAACTTAATAATTGTGATAACTTAAAAAGTGGCCCGTTCTATTCTACTTGTTGAACAATTATTTGTCAGGATAAATTTATCCCGAAAATTTAACTTGGAGAAAAGTGAGCATTAATCCAGTTATGGAAAAAGCATGGATTCCTTCCAAGTTGGTCTCAGGTAAGCTTGCTGGAAGGTGTACATTAATCATGATTAACTGCAGTTAGTTCTAGCTTTTGTCATAAAGTGAGGGACTTCCCCGATTTAGATTGGTTTGGGGGTTTTCTGAACTGTCGTATCCATTTTTCCGAAGTTTTTGTGAAGTGAAGGTGCCTTTTAATAAATTAGTAACTTAACTGGTAATTATTTTACAGACGTGCTTAAATAGACTTGTTTTGACATTGTAAGCATACGTATATAATTATTTTTGCTCTAGCATTAATGGTTCTATGCGTTACAAATGTTGATTCAAATCTAATATACCCTATACAAAACTGCAATAAAGCAAAAAACTCAAGCAACCCTTCCATCAACATCTTCGGAGATCCATGATACATCACGTCCAGGTCCTGTAGGAGGAAGCAAACTATAAAGCTCACACTGCTTCCTCCAGCGGACATGCAATGGTGAAAACGAAATGAATTGTCTTACGAAAGGGAACGGATTCTCACCTTCCATGAGATGCATTTCGCCTGTCTGATGGTATACTTCCATTTCCCGCTGGGTAGGCTTATACTTGTGTGGTATGGACTCAAGTCAATATTTACCACGTATACGTGAAGAGTTGAACCTGGGTTGAACTAGAGTTAACTTCATGTAAACGCAGGTTGATTTGAAATCGGGTTGACTCGGCTCGACTACACTTTGCTGACTGAGTCGAGTCGAAGTGACAGCTGGAAATGCTTTGTATACGCGAATTGAGTAGTCAAGTTGGGTTGATATTTCAAAAATTCTTTAAATTATTCCTTAGCAGAGAATTTTTAGCCTTTATGACTTCGCAAATTTTTTATATTTTAATAGAAATTCTGAAAATGGACGCTTTTTACAAAGGGCGTTAACTTCGACTTATCTTATAACTGTAATTTCGACCTTATTTTAACTTAATTTCAACTCGATCTCTCAACTTTCTGTTCACAAATACGCGGGTTGAAATTTCAACTCAATTTCAACTCGATTTTTCATGCAGGGTTGAATGGTAATTGTTACTTTGGGAAAAAGACTATCGCTCATTTGTTGAATGGCATCTCCCATCTACATCTATATTAACTGTATTAGGATACTAGCTCTCCTACAATCTGCGTAATTGTACAACACATTAGTGCCGCCTTCCGCGGATAGGTTAGTACGGCCTCAACAATGACCCCCTTACAACGATTAGAGCATGCTGCTATTGTACTTTAATACCCCTTCTCTATTTAGATTATCTCTAGTTACCAAACTATCACGCCTAACACTGCTTATCGGAAACGCATTACAAGTACGTACGTTAAAGCATTTTTAACCATTCATGCCAACGAGCAAGATAATTTACAGTGTTTTTTGGAGGTAAGATATTATAATAGCTACGTCCCACAATTTGATTTAAAAATATACACCTAAAGGGTCTATATTAGATGGTCATAATAATTCAATAATTCATGGCTTTGAATTATCAGAAAAAAGTTGTATTACTTTCAGAATTCGCTGCATAGATGTGGATATATAGTATTTGGAACTGAACAGATATCGCAACGGTTATTTCAGTCTAACATAAAATCATTGTGTTAACAGTTGGTTGGATTTCTACGGTCTGGGCTTTTCTTTTGTTAAGTAAAGAATTTTCTGGGGAAACGAAAACATATAAGGTAAGTTGTGGAAGGTGAAACATGTTAAGATACAGCTTCAATTTCCCCAAATCCAACTAACAACCCGAAAAAGCATGTTTCAAACAAAATTCAATTTGGCGTGAATTATTGTTCCTTTTAATGCTGTTAAATACCAATGTCTGTACCTACATGCATATGTGGGAACCATACAGTATACAAATCATATGAACGCCTTGTACACATATCTGAGAACTTGTGTGTTAAAATTCTTCTGGGTAAGATACCCAACTTGTCCAAACCTTGAAAAGGAAAGAAAGGAAGTGAGTTTTGTTTGAAATTTCCGAGGATAAAGCGAAACACCATGAAAAGTTGCTTTCGTGTTACAGGAGCTTCCTGAGAAGTGCGGGAAGGATAAGGTTGTACATGACTTGAGAAATATCCTGCAAAAGGGAGATGCTAGCTGTAATTAATTTTATGATAAATCAGGGAGGGCATGGCTGTCACCTCTTCCTAAGCTGTGTAAGTAGACAATAATTTCTCACCATCCAAAAATCGATTTTCTTTCGAACGCGCAGTCCAAATGGATTATTTAACCCTTTATTTTCAGTCTCCCAAAATAGACATAAGCGTGTATGTAAGGAAGTAGTCCGTACGTGTTTAGAGAGTGCGGGACAAAATTTCTGAAATATACTGAAAGACGTTTAGAGAAAGGATTTCAAAACAGAACTAAGCATATGTGGGGGCGGTAGCTCCCCCAGATGGCGATCGATACCGAAAATAAATGGCCAAATGAGATGAAGAACAGGGAGCAAGAAGAAGAAAGTTACACGATGAACAAAGAAGGCAACGAAACAAGTTCACAATAATTTTGCGACTTTTGCTTGGATAGCTAGGATCTTCCCAACAATGGGGGTGTGGAGGGTACGGTATTTATAGAGACATATAGAGATATGTGTGAAAAGGAACTTGCGATGGATAGGAAGACAAAGATGAGGATGGTCTTATACCAAAAAGGTAGCTTCATAAGGAATTCCCTCAGGACTCCAAGTTACGACCAAGTCCTGTCATTAATGGAAGGAGATTACTTTCCTCTTGCGTGTATTTGTACATATTATGCTCTCCTCAGGGTTTTTGCTTTGCGTGATTTATTAGGGTTTTCTCATATATTTGCATTTGCGATAAGGTTTATCATATCGACGTATTAGAAATAGTTGGGTGAGGTTTATTACGTAAAACATTTGCCATTTAAATATTCATTTATTTGAGGTAATGTGCTTTGAAAGCTTTCTAATTATGAAATCACAGCAGTATTAAAACTAAATATGAACTCTTTGAGGCAATATATAGCAGAATGTATGGTTATGAATGAATTAAATAACTTTTGTTATGTGTATACAAAAAAGAACTACAGGCAAATGTGCAACTAAGAGATAAAATAAAGGACACATTTTTTAGGACAAGAAACATTTCATGATCCAGTTCAAGTTTTACAATTTTTATTTATTTCGGTAGTTGAAAAATTTAGGCCTTACCCTAGTGGATGAACATATGAAAGTCTGCCAAAATATTACACGCTTACCGCAAGAAATCCGAAAAAATCTGACTATTCATTAACGTATTACCAGAGGAGTCTCCACCAAAGAGGGCCAATGTTCCTAAGAGATGCCAGGTGTGTCCCGCAAGGAAAGACCGAAAAACTACCCATACGTGTCACGGTGCAATAAATATGTTTGTCCTGAACATATCATACCTTTTTGCGCCGACTGATTTCATAATGATGATTCGAATTAACTTTTTGTTATTTTTTTCCAAAAATTACTTTGATAAGTTCCTAAGAGTGTCATTTAAATTAAAAGAGTGATAAAAAATAAGTGTTCGGTATGATTAAGCTAGAGGAAGCTGATTTTGTTAACTTTTATTAAGTGATATGGTTATTGGTTAAAAAAATAAATAATTAATATATTTTGTCGATATAATAATACCATGTTTTATTTCCCTAATAAAGTGCAATATAGCTATAAGCAAAATTTTCTATTTTTTCATAAATATAATGAAATACCTGGTGCTGAATAAGTGGGTAATGATGACCCAAGTAAGTCGAAATGTTCCTATGCAATTCCCCAACCTCTACGTTTCTTGTTATTTCGAGCATTTGTTTATTGGTTATGTGTCTCTTGCAAGCCGTAGCTGTGGCCGCATGTAATGTACTCCGCCATGTCAGTATCCTTCAGGCACAGTATGGATATACCATCCTCTAAAATTCTCATCAATTTAAGGTGATATTCAAAACTGCCGTGCCCAGTAGTCAGGAAAAGTACCTATCTGATGGTTTCTTGCTCCATGCTTAGAACTTTTATTCTAATTTGTTCGGTAGCCTATTCCTTCTTTAAGTATTTCGGCACATTGTGATATTTTCTCTTCTTGATGTTCTTTTTTGCCCCATTTCTAAATCAGGTCTTTTAGCATGCCTTCCCCAATGATAGAATATGATTCTAGGCCCTGGAAATCCACAACCGCTCCCAGTTTTTTTTATTAAGGTATTCCCTAAGCTTAGGGCACAACCCTATGATGCACACAGCACAGCTTAAGGCCAATTTACATAGCAGCAACATGTTTTTTTACTGAAAACCTGAACGAGATGGTTTTATTGATTGATGATATGTATAAAAAAAGGACAAAGAATGAAGGGGAAAGAAAA
>QYTT01082197.1:49300-63266 GCA_006980735.1 Dasypogon diadema
TTCCTACGGTTCAAAATCATGGCAATTTGATTAATTTTTCAGACTCTGAAAATATCAACTACTTATACGCAGTTTAGGGGTCAATTCTATTCAAAATTTTCAATGATCCGGATCAGATGCAAAAAAACACAGCTTATGTCAACAACGAAGTATTTATAGAACCCAGCCTTAAAGTTTTCATAAGAAATGATACAGCAAAACCACCACTACAGCTATCCTATGATGACCCTAATGGGGTTCTGCAAAAATTCAACAGGAGAACGAAAGGTAAATATTTCAATAGATCGACTTAAGACAGCTTTCATTGCAGAAAAACAGTAACTTATTTAATTCTAAGTCAATTAAAGCTCCCAAAATTTAAGAGAAGAGAGCGAAGTGTACGAATTTCTCAAAAATATCTTTAGCTTACCAATTGGAGGAGGAGCGAAGTGAAGGTTACTCCACTGCAGCAACAAATGGTATTCTCAACATGTAAATATTCAGCTACGACAATTTTGATAAGCGCAGCAGAAATAGGTCACCGCAGCCTCAAAGATACATCTCATCGTTGACAAGTCCCAAACTAGAGAAACTTAACCCGATAACTAACGACAACCAGTTGGAGTTGAGTTAGTAATTTAGTAATTTATTTCTGTAGCCATTTGAATTTGCAATAAAATTGTGGACTTTTAAATCGTGGTTGTTTATCAAATTAACTATTACTATAATCTAGAAATATCTCGCAGAAATACACTGTGCATCATTGAGACATCGCAACTGTAAGAATTAAGTTAAAATTAAACCTAGGAAGGATCATTTAATATTTTACTATTGCAACTTGAAACTGCAGGCAAATTCATGATTTTCTACGAGGAAAACTCCGACAAATTTCCTGGCTAAAAAAATAAGACCAACCGACGTCATAGACAAGACGTGGAAAATGTGTACGTTCCGAATATTGATGACTTTTTTATTTGTATTTCATGCAATGGATTCGTTGCTGACCGCATAAGACTCTTTTAAACATCGAGTTGTGGAGAATAAAACCCATCGTTTCCAGGATGTGTTGCTTGTTGTTTTAGATAATTTCTATTATTAAAATGCAAAACTGATGCCTGAGTAAACTTTGGCGTACTTTATTTTAGGAATCTCAACATTTATAAAATTGAATTCTGTTTAAGAGAAATTTCTCTTTGCTACTGACAATTGCATCAGAAAATAAAAAGCTAAGAATTTAGGAAGTTGAAAACCGCTAGCCGTGTTCGCCTTGTCGTCATCTAATAATTTAAAAAACAGTGGAAAACAACTTAAGCACGGAACTAATTTTGTTGTTTACGACACTAACAACCCAGCCACTGTAAATCATCAAAGTTTCATCCAATTAAACATTATGGACTAAAAATACCCCTATCGCCGCTACCCTTTTATGTGATCCCATAAATATTATATTCGATACTATAAGAAAATGGCCACAAGCATAAATACGAAATACGCTCGGCTATTTGCATAATAAACTTCGCTACATGTAGTACGAAAGCTTCGCTATAAAGATAAGTTAGCACCCCTGACACTCTTCGTATACACTTGGTCGCCCATCTTTTTTCCACCCCCGGCATGAAGGATACGAAATCCGCCACATGGTGGTGATGATAGCACCAAACCCATACTTCATATGAAAGCCATTTTGAGGGAGGATGGTGGTGTGGTGATTCCATTTTGTGTCCTTGCCTTGCCTTGCCTTGCCTTTACACAGCCACCCCTTCGACTGAATGCATGCAGTTATTCGGCAGTAGATCTGTAGCATTAATAAGAGCGCTGGACTTGAGAGTTTCCGATGGTGGTGCTTAAATTTGTGAGGAATCTGTGCATAAGCTGGGGGGTGTACATTCATTTTTCGCATATATTTACACTTGTTTCCGATTTTGCACTGTTTATATTTGAAGAAGGCAATTGCGCAAATAAAATTATCATATAAAAATACATCAAATGAAAATTTCACCCCAAACAGAAGAATAGAAGGAAGCGCCCAGATCCTGCAATGGTTTGGGTATCATTGTCTACACTTTCAGAGGAATTTCCTTTTCGAAAGCCTTTCCTGCAGGCACTTAATTCACAAGAGTGCAGTCGCCTGCAATTTTTTCATGTTTCTTTGTCCTACAACCGGAGCTGGATAAAAAGTAGACAACGGCTCAGATTCACCCCATTTTTGATAAGGTCTCAATGGCTACTGCATACTACGAATTCAAACGATGGTTGTCTCTCGAATACAAGTCTGGATCTGAAAAGAGGTCGAAGGGACAACTAAGGTTACATGGAGACGTTGCTAAATTATTCATCGTTGGTGAATTTAATATCACTCTCTATAAACTTCTCCATGGAATGCCCGTTGCCCGACTGGATATAGTTTGGAAGGAGTCGTATAATGCAACTATCCCAAGCGTATTAAAGTATGCAAAAGTATGGGTACATCATTTTAAAGTATGCATGCCCTTAACTAGTATTCCACTCCTATGCTGCAGATATATAACCAAGAGAAATCTCTTGAAGAAAAATAACGCAGTGCCTGGCTAACCCACGAGCAGAGCATTAAATGTTTGGGGCTAAACATTTCCACATGCAGATATAATGAATTTGTCAGTCTGCATAGAGTTAATTAGGGGCATTGAAGTATTTTTCATTGATGTTTTGATCGTTTTTCATATATGTTGTTGGTTCAAAAATATTTTACTCTACTATCCCGGTGTAGGTTAAAAGCCGTCAAAATTTTAAAATAATAAATTCTCAACCAGAATGAAAATGAAATTTTTAAGAGAAGCTGAATTGTTAACAATTACGTTTGCACTATAGAGGACAGTTTTGACCAAAAATGTGGGATAGAGAATAAGTCTTCGATATTACAAGTGGACCTACTTTACTCCATGGATTTCGAATTGTGGAACTTTTGCAAAAATTCAATGGCTTCTAGCCTGGCCTTTGGTGGTATACGAATTCGTGACGTCATAAAACTTCAGCCAATGCGTTATCTACTAAGCCATCCTCACATTTTCATGAGTCTGGAAACATGTTCAAAAGTATCGTACCCCTTGTCAAGTAATTTCATAAAATCTGAATTAGAAATTTTTTTATTTATTTATTTTATATTTATTGCTAATAAATTCCATTTTTGGTAATATAATAGATAATTCGAAGTTTTGCTTAAAATCGCAGAAATGAAGTCTCTAGATCGGAAGACAATCGATGGGGCATGTGTTTAAAGCCACAAATAGTCACATTGTTGTTGAGATTATCAATTGATTCTATGGAATGCCCTTATCAACGCAAATTTCGACAAACTCCCTTGAAATTACTCTTTAATATTTTTTGAAAAATGAATTTTTTGTCATTGAAAAGAGGTTCACTTAATAAAATCGCTTAACGATCTGTGGATCAAATATTAAAACTTTCTAAAGTAAAAGCTATTACATTTCCAACAATATATTAATCGTTTACATCTGTTGATGAGCATTAGAAATGCGAACGTCCACACTTCAAATTTCACTTTATCCTTTATTTTGAAAATAAAAGATGCACCGCTGAAATTAAGTATAAGCGAATTAGAGCTCGTGATAATCATTTTGTCGCTTACTGTCTGTATAATCCCATTATTCGGGTTGAAATCCTCAACCGTATTAACCGTTAAATATAAATGTAAAATCGATGCCTTAGGATCCATCCTTATTATATGCAAATATTAGTCTTGGACAGTAAAAACGTCATAAATGCAAATTTAACATTAACACTTGGAATAACTTAAGGGGACTGGTTCAAATTGATTCACTATATTATATTATATACAATACAATACCCGGAGGAAAGAACGGAGAGTAAAGCCGGTTTAGATGTTCTATTTCAAGATAATGAGAAATGCTATCTTGTCAAAAATCAAAAGTCCAACGAAACATATCATCCCCTTATAGTAGTTTCCAAATTCTAGGCACCAAATTTCAGCACATTAGGTCCCTTTCCCCTTCAAATAGACACCTGTGATTCATGTAAGTAAGGTCATGTTCGCTAATCAAATCACACTGCCTGGGATATCTGATCATGACATGATTTATCTCACATATAGTATACTACGTGCTGTATTATTTTATGTTTTTTACACTGATTAAAATCAGATTAAAAATAATGATTATGATAGAGAGATCTTAATAGAAACTTTCTGGCTAGTCGAGCTTCCACAAATGACTTAGTGAACGATGACCTTGTTGTTAATGACTTTCCTTTTGCTTATTGCAGTTTTCAGCGCGTCTCTGATGTTGATGTTGTTGACTCGATTAGGAGCATCAGATCCGAGGCAGTTGGTTTAGGTCAAATGCCTGCCATATTTATCAAGCTGATTTTGCCGCCATTTGGTTTGCAGTTTAACCGACGTATATAATACTTGCTTTAAATTGTCTACATTTCCTAAAGTGTAGGAGTATTCTAAAGTTATTCCCCTACCTAACGGTAATCATGAATATAGACCAATTAGTATAGACCAATTAGTATAGTCCTATCCAAGGTATTAGAAAAGTTAATGGCATTACAAATCACTGATTACATTAATAAGAATTGCTTATTACATAGTCATCAATCGAGTTTTCGCAAGAAGCACAGCTGTGCTACTGTTCTGCTAGAAGTATCAAAGGATATTCGCGGAGCTATAGGGAAGGATGAAACTTTTGGTCGGGTCAAGTATTCTAAATTAACTGTAAAACTTCGTACTTAGTTTAATTCTGCTGCTGTAAAGTTGATTAAGAGTTATCTTTATGATCGTTACCAGGCTGTTTTTTCTGATGATAAATATTCATCTTTTCTTCACGTTCACTCTGGTGTCCCTCAGGGAACCATATTGAGGCCACTTCTATTTTGCATGTTTATCAATGCTATATTTGACAATTATAAATACTGCCAAATGCACTTGTATACTGATGACGTACAAATTTACATATCTCATCCTCTGGGGCTTAGTGAAGATGCAATTGTGTGCTTGAAGGAGGATCTTAACACTATCTTGTAGTGGTCTTGTGAAAACGACCTCCTAGTTAATCCACTAAATCGAAATGTTTATTTATTAATAAATATGTCTTTCAGACAGATTACTTTTTTAGGTTCTGCCAAAAATCTTGGTGTTGTTTTTAACAAATTCTTGTCCTGGTCAGATCATATCAATTCAGTTATATGTAATACACCTTACGCAGAATTTGGTTTTCTGTTTCCTTTATTTCTTTTCGGACTCGTTTATATCTTGCCCGGAACTTTATCGTTATTTTACTAGCTAAACTTATTAAATTTCTATTGCCTCAGTATCTCTTTAAAAATTTACAATTTGCAAGATTAAATCGGAGTATCACTCTTATCGTATCAAGTCATACCTGCTTAAGTACTAAACACCAGTTTCTTGTGCCACACCATTAAATTATTGGAATCAATGGCCTTTAGATGCATATATTCGTTTGGACCACATCCTTTTTTTCTATGTATAATTAATTCATTTTGATTTGTCTTAAACTTGTACATAATTAAAGATTTCGTAATCTTTGTACAAAGCCTTGAATTTACTTAAGAAAATATGAAATATGAAAATTCGTTTCCAGCTTTTATATGGTCCCAGCATGAAAATAATAACTAAAGGAAAGGCCCTCATGTATAAAATCCGTGTACGTGTGATAAGCATTTCCACTGTTGACAAGGGGTAAAACGGGCAAAGAGAGCCTCGCCTTCTTTGACGTTTCTCGATGTCATTTTGATGATATCAATGTACGAAGTCGCGTTTTAAGTGTTTTTGTGAATTTTTACGTAAAATAGAAAGTTTTGTGAGAATATAAAACATAGTGGCAGTTTGCTTCTTACAAAAGATAATTTTTAATAAAGGCCGAAAAACGTGGAATTTTTACCATGAAGTGCGCTGTCTTGTGTTGTAAAAACAATCGGCGATATTCAGCCGGAAAGTCATTTTTCAGGGAAGTTAAAGTGATTTAAAAGAGGTTCTTGGTGTTTTTTAAAGAAATAATGGCAAAATGTCTGTTGGAATTGAATAAATTACTTGTAAAATTAAGTTTAAATTCACCCTTCTCGAATTGTTTACATTGTCAGTTCCCCGAGTTTTTATATCGCCTTTCTTTTCCAATGGCAGCACCAAGAAATTTTAGTTGTAATTAATGGGGGCATCAAAATAATTTTTACAAATAATTGTGAGATATAACAAACAATTGTGAGATTCCGTGTGAAATAACAAATTAATTAATAGGTCCATATAGGAAGTTCTTTTCAAACTTTTTATTACTTTTGGTATCATCAAACGTTTATGCAAAATACTTATACGACAAAATATATTTACTCCCTCTAAAATTACCACTGATTGACTACTTCTATGGCAAAAACTAACACATTACTACTATCCTACCACATACAGAAAAATGCTTAATTTTCCCGGGGTTATGGCCTTTCCTTTAGTTATTATTTCCATGGGTCCCAGTCCCTACATTTATTGGGAGAACTAATTGTAAAAATTTGTAAGGCAAGAGCTGATTTAATAACAGATACTTTTGTATTCTAAGTAAGTAATCTCCACCCGCTAGTGCTACGCATTCTTTTACATTAAAGGGGAGTGATTTGGTGACTAACTCTCGATCCAAAAGAAGTTTTGGAAATAAGCCATGTGTAAATAAGTCCAGACGTTATCATGATACGTATATAGTAAGTATTTGGATTAATTTGTTTGAATAAATAGTTGAACGTAAGTTTCTGAAGTTTTATACTTAAACCGTTTGCAATAACAACAATCTACGTTGGTTTAAGTAATAATACCAGTAGCCGGTGATCATGCGAATATCGACTACAACTTATCTGCTCAGTTGTCATCCATGGCGTGCCGCAAGGTGCTCTTCTCTTACTCACTCTCTTTTCTTTGAAAATAATGATCAGCTTCCTTCCACTTTCAATTCAATTTGTAATTTTGCTTACCCTCTCAAATAATAAATGGCCCCAGAAAACATTGATTTAGAGATATTTCTAAAATAAAAATAAAAATATACGCTCTCTAAAATAAGCAATTTCTTTGGAAAATGAAAACTTCCCAAAATCTTATATATGCTATAGATCGTAAACATTTAAGTAAAGTATATCAACATTTTCATTTAACTTAACCCTTTCACTTACATGTTTGTTACAATTTCTGCAGGATTTCCACGACATAAGTTAAAAATTTTATACAGCATGCATCTGATTTCTCTCAGAAAGACAAAACAAAATTCTAAGAATAATAACTAAAAAACTTTTTTTGTTTTGGAAAAACTTCCTATTCGATT
Organism: Dasypogon diadema; assembly: GCA_006980735.1. Classification (NCBI taxonomy): domain Eukaryota; kingdom Metazoa; phylum Arthropoda; class Insecta; order Diptera; family Asilidae; genus Dasypogon; species Dasypogon diadema. The sequence continues at coordinate 56,611 of QYTT01082197.1, forward strand.
TTATTGAAAAAAAAATCCCAATTTTTTAGATCTTAAAACTCCTCAAACTATTAAATCAAAAATTTGTTATAAGCCTTTTTTGCCACCTATTTGAAAATGCTTAATTAAATTACACGAGGATAAAATTCGTTTTAAGTAAAACAAAACTAAACTCTGAAAAGTTACTCAAATTTAATCAACCACTTCTAATTACATGCTGGCCCACCCAGAAGCTCCCAACGCCATAATATTTCACACTTGTCAATTAATTCATCCAAAGACTTCAAGTATCCAATGACACGTTGAGCCCTCCCTCTGCCCGCAATTATTCAAGTGAATTTTATCACGAAGACGACTTAATTTGATTTATATCTACTTACGCTGCCTGGGATGGTACGCTTTACGTTCTTGTTCAGAGGACTATCCTACATGAGCCTAGGACATGAGGTAAAAGGGAACTCTGAACAGGGCTCTTGCTACTGTGACCTTCCTTATTTTTGTAAGGGGGGATACTGAATAACCGTTTAATTAATTGTGAGAAGGATAAAGTCCCACATAGCATATTTTATGGAGAGTCCATCTCCACTGGTAGTTATTGCAACCTTAACCTTAGAAAATATTTTTTAGACTAGCTTTCATTGCAAAGCCACAATTCAACTGAATAAAATTAATTTTCCGAAATAGGGTAAATGGATCTCAGCGTTAAAAAGCTCCGTGTAAAATTAATTATAGGTATGAAGCTTCGGAAATTACTGCTCCACCTCAAAGATGTCACTTTTACTTATTCAAAGGTCTCTACCTTTTTGTGCACTTTGATAAATTGTTTTTGTTGAATTTAAGATGTGACATTGTTTCCTTCTTTGGAAATTATTCGGATTTTATAACTCACCAGAACTAGTTCTATCCTCCGGAATTTTGCATCCTTGAGGTCATCAAAAAGTTCAACGTAACTTGAATGTCCAGTTCCACGTTGTTTCATGCACATCATAATGTGAAATTGATGCTTCATCTTTGCAGCATCTTAATGTATGAGAAAATTTATTTACGTCTGGAAAAACCTGTTTCAAGCAGATGATTTTTCTCACCAAACAAGTAAAATTCTTTTAGATTTCTTGGTCAGTGTGGGGTCATTTTTGACATTAAAATGTCCAAAGCACTGTATAGTATTTCTAGAAGGGTTTACGTGAGTATTTCACATTAGGACGAGATTTTTGTGCTTTATACTGAGAGAAACGAAAATTTTCCTTCATCTTCCACTAAGCATGTGATTAATTACGAGCTTAAGCCTGATGAAAAAGGATCAACAACTCAAAAGATATCGTCCAGGACCTTTTACCCTTCGTCTTCCATTTCTGTGGTGATTTCGGACGGAGATTGTATACACGTATACATCATATATATATATGTATCAGGCATAGTACTTAGAGTACGTCTTAAAAGGGTTTCCATAGCAACAAGGACGAGTTTCTAGCAACTCTGCAGAAGGGTCGTACTATGGCCCCCCATAAGAATTATCTTATAGTTTTCAGGACATACTAGAAAATAAAAGGAATACAAGGAAGGAAGAAGCAAAGCAAGAAGCGGGGGCAAGGGATAAAGTTTTGGGATATGTTAACGAAAGGTTTAGAGTATCTTCTAGAAAACACCCTCAGGAGGACGCAGTTTTACATAAAAGGGACTTATATGTCCAGAGCTACAACTATAGTCCTGTACACAGTATTATAAAACTATGTATGAAACTTGAAGTGTGCGGGGCTGAAAGCTCTGTAGGTGAAGTAGTTTATGGGTAGCGGACGAGGGTGGCATAAGTATAAAACTAAAAAGCAAAGCATGGCTGATTAGGTACACAACTTTGAACGAGTGCTTGCAAGATACTCTACGGCAAGCAATTGCCTCCTCCTGATCTAAAATTGGTCGGCATAGTGGGTTGAGAAATTGCTGTAAGGAAAACTTGTTAAAGATAAATTACCGAACACATAGTTTCGGTCGTACCCCGTCTCTTTCACCGCTCGTGCTTTGTGCATGTTTTCTGTTGGGCTGCTTTATATTTATGGAACATAATCCCAACTAGTGTCATAGGAGCCTTCCTTCTAATTTGCCTGAAATATGTCTTGCTTACCTCCAAGTAATTTTCAAATTCGGTTTACCAATGGGTGGGTTCATTACTCAAACTCATATTCTTTGGTGAGGCTGGTTTTCCTCCACCCACTAATAATATGACCACAAGTAATAAGTATTTCATGCACTATAGCTACAATTTTTAGGTAGGAGCATGTATTGTTTATTACAGCTAAAGTGGACGTTATGGAAACTCTATTAGCCTATGGTAATGGTTCGAGAAATAGCTTCTAAGCTCATGGATGCGAAGTTAACGTTATTAAGGTAGTATCATGGTAAGGATCATATATTTATGAGGATAATGGATGGATACAGGACTTAATAAAATTTCCAGGAAAAAAATGTTACCTCTCTGTCTTCCTTCATAAGTAAACAGGAATTTTAAAGCTTTTTCAGTTAAAGTTAAATTCAAGGGAATCAGATAAAATTTTCACCAAAAAGCTAACCTTCATGAAGTTGCAGATTTATCTGTGGAACCCACAGTTTTGTACACATACATTTTGTATATATACATATATTCTTTTTTAGAAATTATTACAATTACATAGTTCTCCTAACCCTTTTGTTGAAAATTAGGAATATAGGCGGGAATGACAAGTTGTTAACGAATATGGTCCGGATCAAGTAACTTTTACAAAACACTTTGATTAAGATTGAAAAAGGTTCAAAAACCTTCACTCTCAGGATTTTTGAGGAAGTTTTGAAAACAGATAAATTTAAATAAATCGTTTGAGAGTTTTATTCATGTAAGCAGTGATATGAAGCATAAAGTTGCAATACAATTTCCTACATTTTACAACATTTTACATTTAAATGTAACGTTATTACCGAATAAATTTTCCCAACATGTTACATTTATCTTCTTTTTTCTAAAAGTATTTTCTAATACCAATGCTTTGTTTATTTCTGCTAGCTTTGTTCAAGATTTCATTTTGAAATTCTGCAAGTAAATATTTAAGAATTAAATGCACAACAACTGATTATTACTGGAATCTACATTGTAAACAAATTTTTTACTTGTGAATGAAATTTTACTTACTTTACTTTACTTTTGTTAAATCATATATTTAATAATTTTTTGTAATTTTAGTAGGAAATAACTATTATATCTCTCGTTTCAGTTTTTAAATACTATGAAGAAACTAGAAACTTTTAAAATAATACAAGAAATTTGACCATAATTTATAGTTATTTACAAGGTTTTAACATGATTTCTTTAAGATCTAGCCAAAAAGACGAAGCACAATCTTAGCTGCAGAAAAAAGCATAAAGAGAGAGAGAGACCCAAAAGTCGAATTCACTGTTCACGCATACTCCGCCTAAAAGCCTTTGGCTCATAATCGTTATAGAAAATATAAAAGACAATTTCACGATTTGACCGAAACTTCAGCAGATAATATACCCGAAATTGAAAAAGACTAATTATGTTTGACGATCATAGAGGAGAGATTTCTCATATATTAAATCAAATCGGAAGTTTAAAAGGAAACAAAGTTGGAATTTGTACTTGATGAATCATTTGACGATGAAATTTTTTTAAAGCTTGTAAGCGTTTACGATGGTTCAAGCGTGTAAGCTTCTAGGCGGGATGTGGTTATGTTTTAAGCTAGTACCTTCAGAGTGCAGTGAACTTTTCCGTTTTGGGTCGACATCTCTGCTAAAACGTTTCCAAAATTCGAGCGTGTCCGCGAGTAAATCAAACTGAAATCATAAATCCTCATAGGGGAGTACGGAAGTGTTGGCGAGTAAATCAAAAGTTTGGAAGTTACATTACAAATGGTTACGTTGACGATTGAGGTGATTAAGAGTGGAAGAGGGTTTACGAGTGTACAAGGGTAAATCAATTTCAGTTTGATTTACCCGCGCACACTCTTAAATTTTAGAAGCAGGGATGACGGCACATAAATCTACTCTCTTGAAACATAACCACAATTCGCGTACAAACTTACACGCTTGAACTATCATAAACGCTTACACGCCTGTTCGCAAAAGACATAACCGTAGCCTTACACTCTTAATCACCTCAATCGTCAACGTAACCTCTTCAATCTAGTTTCCAAACTTTTGAGTTGCTCGCCAACACTCCTATACTCGCCCACTCGCTCACTCGCGTTGAATATAACTGCAGCCTTACTTGTGCTTAAGTCGAGAACGTGAGCCTACTATTGATTTGCCGGAAAATCATTATTGAAAATTAAAAAAATTATTTAGAAAAGAAATAAATTTTATGATGTTATCATAAGGGTTAGACCTTAGCTATGTATCAGAGTGCAAAATTCCAATCCTTTTAAAAATTAAAATATACAAACCAATTTCTTTCAGTTTTTCTATAAATCCGGGATTTAAACGCCTAAGCTTTCATGATGCTTCAAAGTTTCAAAAGGTACTATCAGTAAACCAAAAGAGTATGCTTGGTTGTCTATAAAACTACTACTCCAAAGAGGAAAAACCCTAAAAGCAGAGTCATTACTGTATTACCGATGTAGCGTTTTGCTATCTGGTCAGCGGACGACAGAAATTCGGGGCAAATAGACTAAGGTCCTTTATACTCAAAGTAAAGAAAAATATATTGGACAAATACATTAGAGAATGTGCTCTAAGGAAACATCTGTATTGTAACCAGCAGGCCTACCGGAAATCGAACGCTAAACATCAAAGAAATACTTTTACAGAAGTTCCTGCAAACTTGCATTGCCATAAAGTAGCTACCCAAACACATAATTATCATTAAGTCGGTGTAGGTTGCCAAAAGTACGCCAAGGAATAAATCTTTATTAGTATAGCAATTTCACTTTTAATTCTTTCACGGGCGGGAGGTTTAAAATTTAAACCTTTTGTGATTTTCCATTTGCTTCATAAAATTGAAAATGTTTCGAAAATATTCCAATTTGTGCTCTATGCAAACTACAAATATATTTTTCAATAAAACAGTTATTTCAACAATCTCCAACAGTTTAGTTAAAGTAAAAAAATAAAATCCAACTTTGAAAGCTCTTCCTTTACAATCAGTAGTATTACAGAAAGTAAAATAGTCACTCTTTTCGTTGTAGTTCTTTAATTTATTCGAATAGGGTTTCTCTCTCAAATTCACAAGGCCCTTCTCTCTGTCCTACAAGACTTCAACACTAGGTACTAAACTTCGGAAGAACTTTTTATCTAGATTCAAAACACTTAAAGCAGCAAGACATTTCTAGTTAAAATTGTCTTAATTCGAAGCTTTCAAAATTTGTGATAAATTTCGAAATAAGTATTTTAAATCAAGCATTTGAAAGACCTTCAAACAAGTATCTGGGATACTGTGATAATTGGGTAATTCTTACATAATATTATCATAACAAACGTAATCTTAGAAGCTATTAACGGAATCTTAATTTTCAATTGAAATTATTACAGGTTATAGCGTATCGATTCTTTCAGTAAGTCTTGACCTTAGCTGTTCAAATTGATTACTTACAACGTGAAATTGAGCTTTTACCTTTTTGTTTTTCAACTAAATGTCTAACTGACGGAGGTAAACTACCATACAAAAGTAAAGCAAATGTTGCATCAAGATTATCTAGAAAAACATATTTATAAAACTCAATTAATTAAAACCTTTCATGAAGTTACTATTGAAGTTTGAAATTTTTAGCGATAAGCATTTCAAATCGACATTAGGAACTTATATATGCAGAAAAAGTTAAATCTCACCAGGATAAATCGCCCCTGAATTATTTAATGCCTTCAGTAGTGCGATACACTGTTTGTGTGAAAAATTGTTAATATCTTAGGTTTTAAAACCTGTCACTTTTCATAAACATCGTGGACATGGGGATGCAATACCAGAAAATCTATATCGATCTAAAAAAGTAATAAAATTTTCAGTACTTATTTTAGAAACAGTTTCAGCCCTTCTTTTTGCAAAAAAATTTTTCCAATTTCTCTGAACACCAAAACTTTATTTATTTTCCACCAGTCATAGGCTCTAGCAACAACTGTAGGTAAAGGAAATTTGTTAACAAAGTTTAAAAATTAAAATATGCCAATACCTTCAGAATACCTTCAGAATTTCTAGATTTCTTATGCTTAAATTTGTTTAAAGTCGTAATTACCGAAAAAGTTTCTGCTGTTTTGTGTTGAATAGAACCACTTCTCTTTATGCATTTAGCGTCATTATAATACTTGTCATACAAACGGCATGACGGAGTCAGCTTTTGACCTCTTTTCTTGTAATATATTAACTACAACTTACATGACCTATCAAAAAAAATTTTAGGAAAATTGACAAGAAAAGCTTATAACTCAAATAAAAAAGTCTCTTTCAGTGTTAATCAGTTATATTTTTATAATTATATATTAATAATATATATTAATATATAATTATATTTTTATATTATTATAAAAAATAAATTGATTATTTAGTAAATGAAACGTTGGGAAATTAAAAAAATATATTTGGATAAAAAAGAATGTATGTTAGGTCAAAATACACACCCGATCATTCTTGAAATTTATATAAATTTTTCCTGTAATACTTTCAAAACCATTCCGAATTATACGGTCCTCTATATTTGGTTGCT
>QYTT01082197.1:63286-75644 GCA_006980735.1 Dasypogon diadema
TCTTAAAGACAGGCAAATAATCAGCGATTTTGAAACCTAAAAAAATTCATCAGATTGCCATGAGGTTGAACAATTCTAAACCTCAAAAGGTGAACTCGATATTTTCTAGGTTCTATTTTGACATTTCCTACGGTTCAAAATCATGGCAATTTGATTAATTTTTCAGACTATGAAATTATCAACTACTTATACGCAGTTTAGGGGTCAATTCAATTCAAAATTTTCAATGATCCGGATCAGATGCAAAAAAAAACACAGCTATTATGTTTGACGATCATAGAGGAGAGATTTCTCATATGTTAAATCAAATCGGAAGTTTAAAAGGAAACAAAGTTGGAATTTGTACTTGATGAATCATTTGACGATGAAATTTTTTTAAAGCTTGTAAGCGTTTACGATGGTTCAAGCGTGTAAGCTTCTAGGCGGGATGTGGTTATGTTTTAAGCGAGTACCTTCAGTGTGCAGTGAACTTTTCCGTTTTGAATCTTCATCTCTGCTAAAACGTTTCCAAAATTCTAGCGTGTCCGCGAGTAAATCAAACTGAAATTGATTTACCCTCATACACTCGTAAATCCTCATAGGCGAGTACGGAAGTGTTGGCGAGTAAATCAAAAGTTTTTAAATTATATTGAAGTGGTTACGTTGACAATTAAGGTGATTAAGAGCGGAAGAGACTTCACGAGTGTACGAGGGTAAATAAATTTCAGTTTGATTTACCCGCGCACACGCTTAAATTTTAGAAGGATTGTAGCACTGATGACGACACATAAAGACTTTAACCACAGGAAGAGTTCACTACACACTGAATCTACTTTCTTGAAACATAACCACAATTCACGTACAAACTTACACGTTTGAAATATCATAAACGCTTACACGCCTGTTCGCAAAAAACATAACCGTAGCCTTACACTCTTAATCACCTCAATCGTCAACGTAACCTCTTCAATCTAGTTTCCAAACTTTTGAGTTACTCGCCAACACTCCTATACTCGCCCACTCGCTCACTCGCGTTGAATATAACCGCAGCCTTACTTGTGCTTAAGTCGAGAACGTGAGCCTACTATTGATTTGACGGGCGCACAATAATGCACGAGTCTGTAACTTCGCTTGCAGTCTACAGAAAATCATTATTGAAAATTAAAAAAATTATTTAGAAAAGAAATAAATTTTATGATGTTATCATAAGGGTTAGACCTTAGCTGTGTATCAGAGTGCAAAATTCCAATCCTTTTAAAAATTAAAATATACAAACCAATTTCTTTCAGTTTTTCTGTAAATCCGGGATTTAAACGCCTAAGCTTTCATGATGCTTCAAAGTTTCAAAAGATACTATCAGTCAACCAAAAGAGTATGCTTGGTTGTCTATAAAACTACTACTCCAAAGAGGAAAAACCCTAAAAGCAGAGTCATTACTGTATTACCGATGTAGCGTTTTGCTATCTGGTCAGCGGACGACAGAAATTCGGGGCAAATAGACTAAGGTCCTTTATACTCAAAGTAAAGAAAAATATATTGGACAAATAAATTAGAGAATGTGCTCTAAGGAAACATCTGTATTTTAACCAGCATGCCTAACGGAAATCGAACGCTAAACATCAAAGAAATACTTTTACAGAAGTTCCTGCAAACTAAGAGCACATTTGATATATAATTTTATCATGTCCAGGTCGATATATCCATCATGTGGAACTTCTAAAACTGCGACCTCAATCAAAGAGATTAAGGAAGCGAAGTTGGAATCCGAAAGAATCGTTGGTAGATATGGTGACATCGAAGTAGCCACGAAGCTGCCACGAAGCAGGTTATTATTACCACTTCTTAAATGCATTGTCATAAAGTAGCTACCCAAACACATAATTATCATTAAGTCGGTGTAGGTTGCCAAAAGTACGCCAAGGAATAAATCTTTATTAGTATAGCAATTTCACTTTTAATTCTTTCACGGGCGGGCGGTTTAAAATTTAAACCTTTTGTGATTTTCCATTTGCTTCATAAAATTGAAAATGTTTCGAAAATATTCCAATTTGTGCTCTACGCAAACTACAAATATATTTTTCAATAAAACAGTTATTTCAACAATTTCCAACAGTTTAGTTAAAGTAAACAAATAAAATCCAACTTTGAAAGCTCTTCCTTTACAATCAGTAGTATTACAGAAAGTAAAATAGTCACTCTTTTCTTTGCAGTTCTTTAATTTATTTGAATAGGGTTTCTCTCTCAAATCCACAAGGCCCTTCTCTCTCTGTCCTACAAGATTCAATACTATTAAACTTCGGAAGAACTTTTTATCTAGATTCAAAACACTTAAAACAGGAAGACATTTCTAGTTTAAATTGTTTTAATTCGAAGCTTTCAAAATTTGTGATAAATTTCGGAGTAAGTAAGTGCTTTTGAAGACGGTTTATCTGTAATGTAGTGTTATATTATAATATAGTAGTATATTTGAATAAACATCCAAACGTCTTCATAGTATTTTGGATATTTTAAATCAAGCATTTGAAAGACCTTCAAACAAGTATCTGGGATACTGTGAAAACTTGGTAATTTTTTAATATTATGATAAAAAATGTAATCTTAAAAGCTACTAACGGAATCCTTATTTTCAATTGAAATTATTACAGGTTGTAGCGTATCGCCTTTTTCAGTAAGTCTTGACCTTAGCTGTTCTAGTTGATTATTTACAATTGCGCTTTTACCTTTTTGTCTTTCAACTAAGTGTCCATGCAAAAGTAAAGCAAATGTTGCATCAAGATTATCTAGAAAAGCATATTTATAAAACTCAATTAATTAAAACCTTTCATGAAGTTACTATTGCAGTTTGAAATTTTTAGCGATAAGCATTCCAAATCGACATTAGGAACTTATATATGTAGAAAAAGTTCAAACTCACCAGGAATTCCTGAATTATTTAATGCCTTCATTAGTTCGAAACACTGTTTGTGTGAAAAATTGTTAATATCTTAGGTTTTAAAATCTGTCACTTTTCATAAACATCGTGGACATGGGGATGCAATACCTGAAAATCTATATCGATCTAAAAAAGTAAAGTAAACAACTGTGGGTAAAGAAAATTTGTTAACAAAGTTTAAAAAGTAAAATATGCCAATACCTTCAGAATTTCTAGATTTCTTATGCTTAAATTTGTTTAAAGTCGTAATTACCGAACAAGTTTCTGCCGTTTTGTATTATGTAGAACCACTTCTCTTTATGCGTTTACCGTCATTATAACACTGGTCATACAAACGGCATGACGGAGTCAGCTTTTGACCTCTTTTCTTGTAATATATTAACTACAACTTGCATGACCTATCATAAAAAGTTTTAGGAAAATTGACAAGAAAAAACTTATAACTCAAATGAAAAAATCCCTTTCAGTGTTAATCAATTATATTTTTATAATTATATATTAAGAATATATATTAATATATAATTATATTTTTATATTATTATAAAAAATAAATTGATTATTTAGTAAATGAGACATTGGGAAATTAAAAAAATATATTTGGATAAAAAAGAATGTATGTTAGGTAAAAATACACACCCGATCATTCTTGAAATTTATATAAATTTTTCCTGTAATACTTTCAAAACCATTCCGAATTATACGGTCCTCTATATTTGGTTGCTCGTATGCGTCTTATCTTAAAAGAAAATGTCTGATATACTTGTACTCCTTACAAAAATCCAGTAAGCCTGAATATCTTATGGAATTATTCCAGCCATCTTCCTCACTTTGTAACAGGAAATCTATGATGCCGCGCTTTTACAAACTGCTCGTCTATGGAACGATTTCCTTTCCAGGATTCAATCGGCTGGCACGACCAGTGCATTCAAGAGGCTTTTGAATAAACATATAGTATAATTCATCACATTATTTCTCTTCACCTTTGCTTCACATACAAATTGCTGTTTAGATTCATAGAGACAACCTCTAAAATAGTTTATATACTTATTATTTTTTTCTTGTATGTAATTTTCTTTTTTGCGCTTAATTCCCATGAACTTGCTCTGAATTTTTGTTTTCTCATTTCCTCCATTTTTATCCTGTACATAAATAAGATTATGAGTCTTGTGTATATAGACCAGCAATAAACTTATTGTATTTTATTGTATTGTACTTTCTTCCACCGTAGTGTGTCCATTAGTATTTTCATAAAGTCTTTAAATTACTTCCACAAATTTATGACAATACCATATGACACATTACATTACATGAAACCTTGGTCTCCTAAGTAATCATACTCTCCCTTGGAACAATCAAGTCGATTTCATTATAAGCCGCCTTTATGGATGCTTGCGGAAGCTATGACGTTCTGCATTTTATACTCTACAGTCGACTCGTCTTCTGTTGGTTAAAACTCTCATCCCTCATTTCATATTGTATGACAATATTATACATGATAATCTTGATTCGATGTCTAAATGCAGGATAAACATAGCCTTGGTTCTTCATTATTAAATGTCTTAAAGTATCAGAACTGCTTGTATCTGTTTAAACTCTTGCAATGATGTAAGCGTGACTACTTCGTAAATAGGATTACGTTCATGCAGTCGACCAGGGCTTATAAACTTTTAATTCCGCGTTATTAACTCCATTCTACAAATCGTCTGCTCATCGTTTATGCTATCAAATTATGAAATGCCGCTGCTGAAGATAAGCGCTGTAAATGTCTTCAGAAAAAATTTATTAGCATTTAATAGATTGCATTTTTCTATTTTTGTTAGGGTTTTTCTGTAGTTATTTGAAGCATTTTGCTTAGTAAACTGACTTCTTTAGTATTATATATAATTTATATATACCTTTACATAGCAGTATGAACCTATGCTTTTCATTGATATATAAAATTATATATATATCTTTTTTGTACAATAATTCTATAATAATAAATGGCATGAAAATATTCTCATCTAGATATAACTGTAACTAATTATAATTATTTTAGCTATCTTGGCTGCAGATATAAAAGAATACGTTTGGGCTTTAAGCTTATCTGAATCAAAATAATTTTAGTAGGTTATTCAATATTATTTTCAACTTCTATTATATAAATAAATCACAGAAAGCCTAAAAACACCTAAAAATATTTCTACACATATACAATATCGTCAAGATTATTTCTTGTGAGCTGAAGAAAACTTACAAATTCATATATTTTAAATGTACGAGAAAATCCTTCAAAACTGAAAACACTTGTGTACAACCAAGTACTATGTATATGTTAATGTCTGTCCTCAAAATAAAAGATTTTGTTTAGAAATATTCTAAGGGTAGGTGGGATCCTGGAGGAAGACATAAGGAGAGGGAAGAATAATCCACAAGACTGCTAGAGCCTCACAAGGCTATAAAATTTATGAAAATTGCTTAATACAGTACGTTGTGGTAGTTAAACTTAAATTGGAATATTTCTGAAAGTACTGCTTGGTCCTCACTGCACTTTAACTACAGAAACACACCGCACAGCACAATAAATTGTATTGCCTGAGTTTGAACCGAAATTTCATTCTCACATTGGCCACCGACTTTAAATTTCAGCACTATCATACACATGCATACATGTACCCGTACATAAGCAGAGAATAATATTTCAGGATGTAAGTATTTAATATATATGCTAAAATGGCGGTTACTACAGAACTCTGAATGATATAAAAAGGACAAGGAATCGCATTTCTAAAGCATGGGCAACAGCAATCTTTGCAGATGACATCCTGTAGAGAGAATAGTGGTCCCAACGGAACAATTAACAGCGAAACAGCAAAACCTTTATAGAACACCACAAGTACAAGTTGAAGATAAAAAAGGAAGAAACTACCCTCATGTTCAAGAATCACCATCACACGATACTTATCGCATTCCATTTGAATGAGTCCTGCAGGAACCCTTCGATGAAATGGAGAGAAATTCTTATTAGAAATGGGCAGGAGTTGGTACATGTAAACTTAACCACGCCTAGGGTGTACGCAAAATAATAGGAAGGCGCACCCCACGTCCATTGCTTGGTATATTTAGGGTTGGAATGGATAATTTGGATTTGGCCCTAAGAAGATTTTTTAGCTTATTCACTTTCTTTCATGCAAACACCAGAGAAGGGAGAGTTTCTTGTGTCTGCTTGGATATACAGAGTAATACGAAGAACTTGACAAAATACCCAAGTAACATAAATCTTAAGTCGTCCTCCTGAAAATTCCGGACTACAAGAATGGAGTCGTTTCCCAACCCAGCGTCCTGAGGTGAAAGATGACTGTTTACTGTAAACAGACTCTGTGACCGTAGGGTGTATTGTTTAATGAACATCTATAAAGATTATGATATCAAACAGGGAATTGTTGAACTTACGCACTACTGGGCATATTTACATTTGCATAGATAACTTTGAATGGATTCCTCAACTGTAATATTGTATAACAACAAATAAAAGGAACTAGTATATTCTTAGTTGTTGTTTGACGAATCTTTTGATAAGGACGACCATACAAAAATTTAAAAAATGTTTCGCTTGTTTAAGTTTATTGGAAGCAAACAAATTAGAAATATTTTGAAGATGGAATTGATTAGCGGATTGCTCGCATTTAAAAGAAAATATTCAAAGCTGTGTATAACGAATTAGATTCTGTGGCCTTGCCGACTGATATCTAATCTTGCAGTTAAAAAAAAGGACTTCTATATTTTTTAGATATTAGTATTTTTCTAACTAATTCTATTTCCAAAATAGTTCAAATTATTTGTTTTCAGTGGAACTTAAACAATTGAAATTTAAATAATTTCAAATTCAAGGCCATTTTCATAAATGAAATTCTACGCAACTCGCAAAAGTTACATGTGTGTAGAAAAATATATTTTTCTGAATTTAAATTATTAAGGCTGTCATAGATATGTAATGGGAATATAATAGAATTAAAAACAACAAATATTACTTTTAAGAGAACAAAGATGTAGCTTTTCTACACACATGTAACTTTTGCAAATTTCCTCGACTTACATTTTTTAAATCAGCCCAAGTTCCATGGAGTGCGCTTTTTCTGTTTATTCCAAAACGTAAAAAATGGAACTGGGTGCGACTGGTCTACCCAGACTGCCAACTTCTCATTTGGGCATTTTATCTTTCTTTTGAAAGTTTAGGTGTTATAAAAAAAAAACCGCCAATTCAAATTTTTTGCAAACCTTATCAGGTTTTTTGCTCTCGAGATAATTTCCAAATGGGAAGTTAAAAAATTATATTGTCACCTTTTATTGAAAAACCACAAAACTTTTTTAAGTGTATTATACAGGGTGTCCCGGCTTCAGGTGCTAATCCTAATTCACGTTAATACTCCGTTCTCTAGTTATACGGGTGTGAGAGAAATTTTACCGTACGCGACTAAAATTTTGTATAAATTACTTAAATATCGTGAGACACATCTAAATTTTAATATTTGTTACTCTAAGGAGATAAAAAAACGCAAGGCTTATGGTTCGGTGTAGGCGTTATTACGTAGATCGAAGTGCAACGACTATTAATCGGATCTTTATAATATATTTATCGAAAGCATAGAAGGTAACAAAATAACAAATATTAGCGTTAAATGTTTGTGTAGGACAAGAATGGGGAAAAACCCATAAAAAAGAAATAAATCAAAAAAGAAGAACATTATAAATTTCAAAGTTTTATTTTGTTTTAAATGTGGAAAATAATTTCTTTAACCGTTTATGAATTTAGAAAATTATATGTCTAAAATAAAACCGCGGGCTTCCTGTGAGCGTGTCAAAATGGGCTTGCTGTGAGCGATTTTTATAAATTTAATTATCTTTCTTCTCAAAATATCTTCTATGGGTGCCTCATGGTTTTACTTTTAGTCCTATAAGCTTTAAGATTTACAAATATCTGAGAAATTATTTTCTACACGTCGGGGCGTTTTATATAAAGCTACTTTACTTTTTTTGCTCTATATTTTTTAGTCTTTTGAACTAAAAATATTGTATTATCATTTAAACTTCATTTTTGGGAAAAATTCAAGTAAATCAGCTCGGTAAGAGATTTTCAAAAGTTCAGAAGGTTAGTTTTTTAAGGAGAATTTAGGTTTTTAGGGAGCCCCAGTAGAACTTGTGCCCCATGCCGGTTCCACTTGCTTTAACCTGAAAATATTGTATTTTTATCGGAACTGCGCATGTGTGCGAAGTTTCAAGAAAATCGGTTGAGTGGAAGCTGATCAAAAATTGATTTAAAATCTCGACCCAGTAAAATTTCTAAACTAAATAAAATAGAACAGTGTAACAATGTAAAACATGATTTATTGCAGTTAATTTAGAACTATGAGTAAATTTTATCGGATTTTAAAATATCAGTAATTTTAAAAATAATTAAATGTAAAGTAAAGAAATGTATTCCCGGATAAATTAAACGCACCACTACAATTTGGATCTCCTACAATATTTACTCCCAGTTTTTGTTAGAAATAATTTTTAATTGTACTAATAAATTTGTCTATTATTGCAATATTAATTTTATTATTATTTCCTTAGATATATTTTCAAGAAACTCATGTTTATATACATTTATTACCAACTTGCCTTAACCCTTTGACAACCACTTTAAGTATAGAAATACTGAAATTTTGCCAACGGATTTTTCAAATGATTCTGGAATTATTTAGGAAAACATGTTCAGATTTTGCTTTGTTCTAGATGTCCTTTTATCCTGGGAAATAATGATCAATTTAAATTATTTAATAAGATAATAGTCCCACGTGCTATTCAAGTTAGGAAAAATAAAAAATTTACGTTTGTTGAATTTCATTTGATTAATATGAAAAATTAATAAGGTACAGATATTCTCATAATACTCATAATATAAAAATACAAATAATACAATACAAGCTATCTGCAGCGCCTTCGGAATCAATAGGTATTGAGTGTCGACAAACTGTGGACTTCGTGACCTATTCTTTCCATTCGATGCCATTGCACCAAAAATAAACAAAACGGCACAGAGGCCAAGAATTAAAGTGTTTCAGATTTTGAATAAAAATAAATAAAGTACTACCTTTCAATGCATGTCTATATTTTGACGAATAAAACCACGTAGTTTGCAGGAGGCATCAAACACGGTTTTTCTGTTTATTTCGTTGAATTTTTTCGAATTATTTTTACGGCAGGTATCATTACATGGTTTTTCTATCTTATTTTCTGCAACAATCCTTTCACCATTAGATGTGTATGATTCTCCGAGTAGTCCACTAATTTTTTACCATTTGAATAATTTCAGAAACGAACTATTACAAATTAGATGAGTACAAATTTTTATTTCAAAACCCACGTCGAAAATGACTATATATTATTTATTTATACTCTTTATATAACTGAACACAAAATAGAAGTATTGGTGGATATTTTAAATTAAATTTTGACGTGAAATTCATTTAGGAAATCATTTGAAAAAGTTCACATGAATAGAAAAGTTTTCCTCATCTAATTCGTAATGGTTTCTTTGTGAAATTATTCAAGTGGTTGATTTGTGGACTACTCGGGAGAATCATACACATCTAACGGTGAAAGGTTTGTTGCAGGAAATAAAATAGAAAAGCCATATAGTGATCGGGGTGCACAGCGCCACTTTTATGAATCAGTATTCAACCCGCAATAGAATGTTTCCTTTTTAACTTAGGAAGTGATTTTTTAACTTCGGGCTTTACGATCGAAAAAAGTAAAATAAAACTATAAATCAGATACAAAAAATAATCAGTTAACAAAACAACTACAGATCATTGTGTAACAACTGCCGAATTTCGATAAAACAAAAATTTTATATATAGATACAAATTATAACAAGAGGAGAATTCTGAATTCTGAAAATAATTTAGTAATTTAGTTTGTCTTCCACAACCCTGTTGCATCATAATTTTAGATTCCCATTTGGAACTTATTGTAATGGGTCCGAATTTTTGGAATTGAAAATTTCGATATATCTCCACGTTTCGAGGTTCCTAGAGTCCGAATTCATCGTCTTTAGACAGATGTCTGTGTTTGTGTGTGCATGTACGTTCGTACGTTCGTACATTCATACGTTCATTCGTACGTTCGTGAACTTTTTTTCGTTTCGAATAGCTCGACTCCCGACCAATTTCATTCGACGCATAATACCATAATGAACACCTGATAAAGTTTGCAAAAAATCTGAATTGGCGATTTTTTATTATAATTAAATTTTCAAAAGCAAAACAAAATGGCTAAATGGGAAGTTGGCAGTGTGGGTAGACCAGTTTATTTTCTTTAAAGTTTCTGACGAGTGTAGTAATTTCTCTTATACACAACAGCATTTTGCAACAGTTTTTGTTTTTTTTTTTTTGGTGTAAAGAATAGTCACACTAGTAAATTGAATCGCACATATTATACATCATAGTTTTAATGGTGGAACTTAAAATAGATCCCTTGAGAATGCGTATAGCTATCCCGCGAAACATCGGATGATAAAATAAATTGACGATATAAACATTGTTGTACTTTTTTGACCGTGAAGCCCAAAATTAAAAAATTCTTGCTAAATTACAAAAAGCGGTCAAAGGAAAAATCTCCTAAAAATATTTTTCTCTTTAAGCTTAAAAAACCAGTGACATGGACTTTCGTCAAAATTATTCGCAGTGGAAATGTCTCAGCCAATACAATTTTCTACAAGTGTACCAATGTGTGCACAGAAGTGCACACTGTGAAAAAATTCCCTCCCATTATGAGTACTTGTTTGTATGAAGTGATAAACTTTTGAGCCTACTGTAAAATATCGCTCGCGTATTATATCTACTTATTATTTGTTAACAGATGACAGAATAGATTATTTAGAGCTCTTAAAATTAGGAAATATTAAAATCCTCGAGTAAAGCACTAATTAAGTTTCTCTGCAAAACCACTCCCGAATTGGCACAATAAAAGACGTTAACATTTTATCTTTTATTTAACAACGTTGACTAGTCTGTGACGGTACCAAATATAAGTATTATTAAAGATTTTCTAATTTAATAGAAACTTTCATCTTCACCGGTACTGATCTGTTTATTTTAAAAAATATCCTAAATGCATTTCGACTTGTTTTACGAGTCATCATCAGCAGGATCCTTCGAATGAAACTACAAAGCTGATTCTAACATTGAAAATACTAAGATTGTTGTCGAGCTTCTGCATTACCGCTTTGTTTTTCTGTTGATTTCAAAAAGTGTGGAACTTATTCGTCCATTGCCACTATTTATTATACTGTCTTAGCTCTTTGTTATTGGTAAACCTTCCCAGCCGTCAAGTTAATTGTTAAATTTATTCGTTAATAAGTTTTATAATTATTAAATATGTGTTAGTATGAGTTTTTAAGAACTTATACAGCAGAAGAGACCAGTATACTACAAAATAATAGTTTTGTAAAAAATAGAATGCAGTACAAAGGACCTGTTCGAAAACGTAGTACTGCATAAGTTATGCAAAAACTACACGTGTAGTTAATTGCTTTACAGTTAAAAAATTCAAAATTCATTAAAGTTTTTCGTAATAACTATAAAGTAGACTGAGCAACCGGTAATTTCGTAGTTGTAAACTCCTTAGAAACAGATCAACTACACGTGTAGCTCACTCAGTACTGCGTTTTCGAATAGGCCCAAAGATCCCATACATTGGCGCTTAATAAAAAATTGCGTGCTTAAAAGATTGAATTTATTCATGACAACCAGTAAATAAATACAAATGTTCCCAAAACTAGCAGCTAAATAAATATGAAACCAATAACGAACTTTACTTGTTTTCTAGTTTGCTTTTTTGAATTGCTCATATCATGCCTAAAATGCAAACCTATATGTAAGCCATAATGTAATATTGTGTAATATGTAATAATCCCTTTTCAATTCCAAAAACTACATAGATTTGCAATGTAACGACCTTCGTCAATAAAAGCAACATTTATCTACAATATTAGGGCATCCTTTGAATTAGAGAAGGAAAACTGGGATTAATTAGGAATAATGGAAATAAAAGACCTTATTGAAATTACTTATTAAATTTATTTCTGAAAAATTCTATTTGTTTTTCATCAGTTTCAATAACAAAAGGACTTTTTTTACATCAACCTACTTGTAGTCTTCCTCTAGGTATAATTTTTCAATTATATTATAATTTTAATTTCCAGTAATAATAGCGACATAAATATTTAGCTTTGTGAAGATATTTAAGTGTTTCCTATTTGTTTTTTATAATATTGTTAAATATTTATTGAATTAGGGTCCTGCAAATTAAAAAAGTGTTAAGTGAACTATTAAAAATAATATTTTTTAAGTACTTTTGTCAGCTTTATATGTATTCTTCTTAATATTTGGAAAGGAATTATCTCCTGAAACACCTTTCAGC
>QYTT01082198.1:0-11017 GCA_006980735.1 Dasypogon diadema
AATACAATTGAATATTCATTCATTTTTAGAGCATTGATGTGGGGTTTTTCAGCAAACCTTTGTAACATTTCAAAATATTTATGATACAAAGGGAAAAATTTTATAGTTATTATTGGGAAACGCGCGATAACTAGGGACTTGAAATTTGGTAAGAAGGTACCTTATTAAAATTAAAGGACTAGGTTTGAAAACGAACTAAATCAAGCAAATATTTCATTTAATATGCCATATTAGACCTCAAGTTATATTAAATAAAACATCAGTTTTCTCGCCTAAAATGAAAATTCTTTGTGGTAGATGAACCAAGTTCGGAACAAAGGTACTCTATTAATTATAATACTAATATTAGTAAAAGTAACGATGTAGAAGATGAAGCAAATCCATCAACCCCTTCAGAGGATTATTATATGAAACCTGTAATTTTCTATTTATTAAGTATAAATTCTCTTTTCCTGTTTTAACGACATACGTTATCATACGCAAATCTTATGTTTCAGAAAGTTTTTTAGAATGAATATATATATATATATATATATATATTTTTCCTTTTCAGAAAAATGCGTAATACAGTATACAAAAGGTAAACGGATGGGGGAATAACTCGAAAGAGTGAGCTTTTGTGAAAAAGTATCCCTAACAAAAGTTGTAAGACGAAAAAAGGGCACTTGGCGGTGAACTCGACCTTGAAAAAACTAAATTCTAGGGGCAGCTTTATTTATTTAGATGTGGTATTACATTTTTTGCATCTGGGAAGAGTGTAAAATTTTACCGTTGCATTTGACATTTTCTTATGGGGACCAGCAGGGAGACGAGCCAAAATATATACTGCTTTTGAGAACTTTTAAAGCAAACATTTATTATACGTACTTTCCTTTTTATTTTCTATGCTAATGTACATGCATTTAACTTCCAAAGAAATAAAAAAAATTATTTAAAAGTTATAATATGTACAATGTGGTAAAATGGTCCTCTCGTGGTCTGCATGAAAAACGTGTCGCTGACTGGTTTCCCACTCCAAATTTGTATAGTCATATAAAACAAAAGATTTCATTATTTTTCGGTAGTATATAAATGTTATTTCCGTTGTTTTTCTACTCATCTTTTAACACAAGGTTGCCATGTAAAATCAAAAAGTGAATTTTTTTTAACTTAATTTTCGAAAATTTCACTTAGAAAAAAACACGCTAATCTTAACTTAAACTAGCTAATTTTTGTATTTTTAGTTATGAGTCAGATAAGAAGATGCAAAGTTTTTAACAGACGATTTTGTTAAAGGTGTTTCCTGTAGATGATGTTTGCTTAATGACAACATCATACAAAAATCGCCTTTGCTAAAAATTTTTGCAGTATCTTTCTACAACCAAAATTTTAACAATAGGATCGCATGGTTAACAAAATCCATCAAACAGTTTGTTTTATATTTGTGGTAAAATTTTCATTATCAAAACAACGAAAAACATAATAGATTGGTTTTAGAATCAAAAGATTCTATTGTGCCGAGCACGGTAAAACAAAGTTTACTTAGTTATAAGTTTAGTAAACGAAAACAGCTTATGGCTTTACCAGTATTTTATTTTAATCGGTACTGTGGTTTCAAAAGTTCTGATCTTTCATCCTCAGTGTTTGGTTGTTATTGTCAGCCGCTGAGGGAGTATCATAATCTATTATGGATTTGTTTGGATATGTTCCGTGTAATTATATTATGAAGTTGTCGCGACCAGGAAACTCCAATGAACTCTATTTTCTCTTAAATTTAGATCAAATTTTGTTTTAAATAAGGTTTCAGTGAAGACATGCCACTAGTGAAGGAGATAGGAACAACCAAGGCCTGCGAGGGTGCCGTCAGGAACTTAGCTTCCAGTGGAACTTTTAAAATTTTCTTCAAATCCAAATTGTAATTGTAGTATTAACTCTGCGAATGAGTTACTCGTGACTCGTTGGCTCACGGGAGGGGAAATTTGAGAGAGTCACAGGTGACTCGTCAGCTTGAGGGAGGGGTTTTCAGCACGAGACGCCGGTGACCCGCCGGTTCCTGGAAGGGGTTTTCAGCAGGAGTCACCGGCGACTAGCTGGTAGCCAACCTGTTAAGTGAACTCGAAATTCTTTTTGCAGTAACATATGTATCAGATACGACGATAAATAAAGCCTATGTTTAGAATACGACAAAGTTCCACAAAATGCTGCATCGTCTTATTTAATTTTGAAATCTCCATTAGCTTTTTTCGACTGCTATACATTCTTATTCTGAGACCGTGCTATTGTGTTCATTATATAACATATCCAGCAAATTGTTAGAACTGCAGTCAAGACTTACCTAGGAGATTCGGATGATTACTAAAGGAATTCGGATGTGTAGGTGTCCAAAATTTGCAAGAATAACTACAGGTCAATTATACATTTCCCATGGAAATTATATTACTGGAATTTAGTAATAAAATTAGTAGTAATTTTAATTCCAGTAATTTTCGAATGCCATCAAATTAATGAGGTCTAATATAAAATTAAGACTATTTAGTTGGCAATCTTTTAGGCAATAATTTCCTGTTTTCGACTGTGTGATTCCTTTATGCACATCTTGATGAAAATAGCTCACCTATTCGCTATGAACAATGGGGAAAGGGTATTTCTATAGTTAGTTTAGAGTACGGTTATAGTCGCGCATTACAATAGCAAACCACAAGGGAAGAATATTTTCTAAATGTAATTTTATGAAATTTGGTAAGAAATCACTGTTAGTTGATGAAATTTTTTGTAACCAAGTTTGTACGTCAATTTTGTATAATAATTTCATGGGTTATTGCGTTATATAATTCAAATTCTGAAGTTTAATCAAATCCCAGGGGAGCTTTGCAAACTATTTTACTTAATTTTGTGCCCCGGCAGTACAACACGAATACACACAAACTCTAAATCTTATATACACTATCCAATTTCACTTGAGAATTAATCAACTCCTTGAATATGCCGTCATTAATGTGCCAACTTTATGCAAATTGGAAATATCTTCGAATTATCATGCTAACGTTACTTGTGCGGATATGGGGTGCACATGAATTCAATACAAAGGAAATTACAAAATTAGCATCTTCGAGTTTCATTTGACTTTGATATTGAAATTCCCATGGGGCGCTGTATTTTCACTTATCTCAAAATCAAAATTTCTTGAGAACAACAGCCCTATGGGAACAAGGCTGATAAGTTTAACAATAAATAAAATTGAATACTTGCTTGTTATCTCAAAAATTTTAATTAGCACTTTAGAATGGCACAACACTAACTATAAAATTATATCATATTTTCCGCAAATATGATGACTTTGCAATTCACTGATTTTTCCTCATTACGTAATACAAGGATTTTTCGAAAATTTGAAGGCCTATGCGCCTGACACACTATGTCTCATAAATACCAAAAATATACCTGCTTATGTTTAAAGTAAACTTGAGCGAAATGCATGCTAGAGAGGAAAAACTTGTCTGCTTCATTTTAATTATATATGATCCAGCCAGACTGTAACGAAGAAAGGACGAAAGAATTAATTACACGATGATTATAATTATATTTAATAATTTACATATTTCCAAAACAAGGTCTAAATTAACCTTTGCCCCGCAATGAGGAAGGTTTGGACCTCTCCCTTGTCATCTCTTCATATCTCCACTGAGGTATCCTTCTAGATGTTGTACAGACCCACCTACTCGTGGATGAGACATATGAAATTCCTGATACTACACTCCTTGTACCTGAGAGAGATACAGGTAAGAGAGTACCTACCTACTTGTAGTAATAAAATCAAGTAATCGAAAATAATATTATGGAGAGTCTTCTGTGGAAAACATCGCTTCTGGAAGTGTGCAGGACGCGGAAGGAGATTTTACAGTAAAGCTTGGATTCACTTTTATCTAAAATCGCTAAATACCTGACAGTTAGTTTTACTACATTTCATTTGGTTGAATCTAATTGGTTAATCTAATTAATAAAAAATGTATTAGATAGGTGTACCGGAGATAATGCTCCTGGGAGCAAAGCTCTGCATTGCAATCAGCATATCCATAAAACAGGAAAATTACTTGCGGCAGCTCTGGTAGAATTAAGGAGTAGATTGGTGCTGAGCGTCAGGATGACCCTTCTTTGTAGTTTTCCTAGCATATAGAACGCGTTCAATAGCAATTCATATCGAGTCATTAAAACAGCAGCCTCATTCAGGGGGATCGAATCTAATACGTTTGGCTGGATTTGTGCTAGGAATTTTGTCAGAACCAGGAAACAAAGTCAGCCAGAAAGGCAAGTGGGACGATTAAAAGTGTGTGCTCACTTCTTATAACAACCAAATGAAGAGACCAACAAAAAGATCCTGGCAATGATTTTATTAGACCATCAAGAACCTTCTTCATGCAACGGATCCTAGAAGGTATTACTAGCTGAACACAGGGTCAGATTTGCACTAAGAGATCTCCCTTGAGCTTTTGAATTATAATATTGACTCATCGGTGCTCCGACAGAAAGTATCCTTTAGGGCTAATGGTTATGATTTGCGAGGTCTCCCTCTTTTGCATGTTAAGCCCTCCAGAACTAACTATAAAAAGCATGAACCGCATGTGTTTAACGATGGAGGACTTCGACTTGAACGTCTCTATGAATGTACTAAAAACTCAACTCTATTCTGTCAACTTCCTCGGTATTTTCTAATACTGACTATGTTAATTGTCTAACATTTTCCAAATTCAGTTTATAATACTAACTTTTTTTATAACAGTTATGTCTTTCATGCCAGTATGAGAGCCTAATCTTAATACATTTCTATTGAAATGTGTAAACGCTTATGCGGAGATAGTTAAATTTTTCTCGGCTCCCCGCTGAAAAGTGCACCTTCTGGGCTAGAAGAGAAACTATATTTTAAAACAATAATGCGATCTAGAACTCAATGATCCGAGTTTTTATTTTAGCAAGTTTCATGTTACTCCAATCACGCCTATTGATGTTTACTCCAACAAAGGCTTTAATTTCTACTATTGTCAATTTTTTATTTTATAAATTTTTTATTACAAAATCGACAGCTTATATAATATATATATATATATATATATATAATACCTGCTTTTACCTTCCCCAGCCCCATCATTGTACACTCTATTCCTAAAATTACCACGGCCAGCGATGTCTTTTTTCTAAGGTATATGAAAAGTTTATGTGTCATATTTTGATACCAATGAATTCTTCACACAGCCTGGTAGTTTGTCTATCGTAAAAACCACAGTTATTCGACCGAGCTCTTAAAAGAAACTAGCGATGTTTTACCTCTCCTTACTCAATTTCTGGAAAGTGTTCATTTCTTTTAATAATTAAAAACTTCCAGAAAAATTAACGTACAATTCCAAAGTTAGTCGTAGAACTATTTCTCTTGTATTCTCTGTATTCTGTCTGGGTACTCACATAAAATCAAAGACTCCTATCTTTCAATAATCAAAGTAATCCCTAATGGCAAAGTCAGTAAAGAGATGTCTCCACTGAGACAAGAGACAGCACCTTCGGGGTGATCGAGTCCTTCAGAGGATCCCAAAAGAAAAAAATCCAGGTATCGTCGTCTCTTTCAAAGATAATCGGCTTTTTTATGATTACATTCTAAATTTTCTTGTAGACTTCCTAATCTTCTAATTTTAGTATCCGATTTGGAAAGTTTTAGCCATGTCCCAGTAAAAGGCTACATTCGTTTTCTGGAGGTTTTCGAACATGCGACAGCGTTTCAGTATGTGATTGAGTCCACCGAGTGGACAGAGTATTTTCGCCAATCGCCACAACTTTTTAAGTGAGCAGTAATCCTGTACCTGTATCTCTAAATAACCAGAAACCTTCAAAATGTAATTGCTATGGAAAATTTCTTGCAAGATGGTTTCCTTACATGATGTTGTTTGGAGAGTTTCATTTCCATCACCATAAACCGAAATTGAGAAAACCTTCCTAACAGCTATTTTAAATTTGCTACCTTGGGCTGTCTTATGAACATCTGTGGGTTAAGAATCGTTATCCTACATGTCTGGTTGCTTGTTAGACAGACGAAGTAGTATTAAGTTCTTCAAATTTTATTACCAATTGAACGAATACCCTTTTCTTAAATGAGAGTGTACATAGTTTTTTTTAATTCCTCCCAAGATCAATTGATAATTTCATACGAAAATATATTTCAAGGTGAGATGAAAAGAACCCTGTAATATTATGACCACTTATAGGACAAAATTATTTTTAATATCATCAAAAGCGAATTTGCTGAAATAATTACAACTTGGTGCTTGAATAATTTTTCCCTTTTGTTTCTTTACTACTAAAACAAAAAGCAATTTAAACAGGTTTAAAATATTCTTAAAAAGACCGTCTTTCAACTAAACTTTAGATGTTGTGGTTCGCACGAAACAAATAGCATTAGAATTATTTAAAGAAATCTTTGATTTTTTGCTAAGTGAATAACATGAAAAGGAGGGGTAATACGTATTTCCTTTTGAGAGCCGAAATAAATACAAGGATACCAAGAGGGTTATATGCAAATCTGAGACTTCTTTCACGAAATTTTTAGGGAATGCCTACTTAAGAATTATAAATAAAAGAAAATGGTGAAAGTATGTCGTCAATTGGATTTTTATTTCCATTATAAACAACTGGTATTGCCAGGACATGGGTAATAAAATCCGCCCTAGAAACAGATACGCAGGCAAATCTAAATTCACAAATATTCCCAACAACTGGCGGAAACATTTTCATGTTATCCCAGCCAGGCATGCTTCGAATGCCAAATGTTCTTCTGCCACAAACTGCCCTTAATCCTTGCTGAGGTAGAGGAAAAGAATTATAAAACCAGAGAAGAAATTTTAAAGTGATACACTTTATGCGAGGCAAAATGTTTCGGTTGTTCCATCCGTTTCGGAATCTTCTTTTTAATAATGTCGGAGAGAAATGAGGGAACTCTACGTTTTAGTAGATTTCATCTGCCACAAATTCTTAGAAGCTGTCCGTAACTCGGGGTGCTGTAGAGACATTCTGTTCACGATACAACGCACTGCAAAGAGGAACGAGGAACCAGTGTGCTGGGTGGGATCCTTGCATCTCTGCCTGAATAAATCAATAGAGAAAGTTTTGCAGCACAAGTTTTACTCTGTTGTATGTCGAACTGCAAAAACGTTTTAATCATAAATTTCCCGGCACAATGAAATACTTTTGGGAGTCCTGCTAAACTGAAAGCCAGCTATAAAAGTTGAGTTATGAGGTTTTATTTCGGTAGCCCATGAAACATGTCACGATTGATTTGCGCGAGAGATAAATCATCCCTGTACAGAAACAGTTTAATTTCCGATAGGAAATCTGCTTTTTTTTACCACAGGCACCGTGTTCCCTCAGTAGTGTATCAGCGGTATAAAATTTAATCTAAGATCTGTCAGGAGCAGGTATGTACGCGGATAAAAAAAACCGAGAGGATATATTTACAGAATTTCTGCGCCACTCAATTAAGATCATTTTAAATACTTGAAGAGAGATTATTCCAGGTGTTTTTTAAGACTCACTTATGAAAACCCAATTTCATGTTCCTTATTCTTCCAGAAAAGCAAACATCATAACAGATTTAAAACAGAGTGATTTGAGGGAGTTTCCTGTAAAAGAAAATGCATTGCCTCCAGCTCTGAACCACGTTTATTTAATTATTTCCGAAAAAATCAAAGAAAATATAATACAAAAGCATTTCTCATACCCCCTGTCCACACAGAAAACGTGTAAATCCTGAACGCCAAGGGAGCATATCATACAACAGGAATGGCTTGGTTCAGTGGGCAGTAATTCGATTCATATGAACAATCCCCTTTCCCAACGACATTTCTATATTCTCTGGATTTGAATCTGAGCAGGGACCTTATTCCCATTTACCTGTGCAGCCTGCTCCTTTTCCTTTGTGGTTTTAATTTAGATTCCATTTCCTACGGATATTGGATCAGACCACTTTGATTTTCGCCTTTTTATTTTTTGTAAATTTTTCGTACAGCTCAAGGAACAGAATGTACAAAAAATCGTAACATGAAATTCAGTGGAGAAGGAAATCTGGTTCGTTTTTTTATGCTGCCAGAAAATTTTATACATATGGGAGGGTTCTGAACAAGTTCAGGGTGATTGCTGGTTAGGAAAGAAAATGTATTTCAGACATAATCTTTCAAAGAAGATTGATTTTTTCAGAGATGCTAGAAACAGATAATTATCACTAATAACTTTCCATGGATTTCAAATCAAATGTAGCAATGAGTCCGATAGATTTTAATTTTAAATTTGTAAATAAAATTTTCACTAATAATTGTAAATTGACTTTAACAAAGTATGCCTTGAGTAAATGACGGTGCTTTTATTTAGGTAACTCTTCGCCTAGATTTCAGATATGGGAAATAGATTTTGATTTTTGAAACTAAATCCTGTCAATTCCCCCCTTAATTTTTCTTTACTTTGACTGTAAATCCTTCCTTAACTATCTATATAAAATGAACCATAGGCTTTTTTCCAAAGTATAGTTACAAATTGGCTGTGTATTCTAGCAGTTATTGAACCTCTGGCTCTAAATCTTTGGGAAAGTTTTTAGTTGTAATGTTAGGTGGTCAAAATAGGTGGATCGCAGTAGGAAATCCAGCCATTGATGAGTACGGTAATGAATAATTTTATCGAAAAGTAACGTAAACATAGTAATGCAAAGGGTAAAATAATAGAGAATGTTAATGACAGGGTAATGCAGAATTTTTGTTCATTTGTGTTTTTTTTTTCATTCTGAGCGAAAGCTCCCTGATGTTTTTTCAGAACAAAATAACAAAGTAGATAAGCAATAAAAATTAAATAGTTAAATTTAACCTCACTTCTCACAATGAATTAACGAAAGAATAAAACTTTAAACTTTACAGCTTTTAGTTCCTACCTTCTTTTCACAATGCATAACCATGATTCATATGGAGAGGGTACTGTTCTTGTTGCAAAAAAGTTTTCGTAGCATAATGAATTTGCCAACACCGTAGAAGATGTAGCCAAAGCGTCAATAATGGAAGCCCTGGAAGAAGCTGTGTTGACGCAAGTGATGGATGTCGTTACTTTACTGTGGTGTTAAATGGCTCGTGGCAAAAGCAAGGTTTTTATTCCCTCAATGGTGTGGTTTCAGCTTTCAATTTTGATACTGATATACGGTGCCCTGTAAAAATATACAGAAAACTGCAAAACAAATTATACATATGTAGGATCCAGTTGCAGGATAGACATTAGCGGTGCTCGCAACATTTTTGAGAGATAAAAACAAAATAATGTAAAATTTACTTTTACTATTTGCGATGAGCTGCAAAAAAAGATATAATGTGAAGAAACAATGGACAAAGCAAAGTTTTATGACGATAAACCCATCCGCGAAAAGGGTAAACTCACCATCGGAGTAATTTTGTCTATACAAAAGTATAACTAGCTTGCCACAAAATAACGATGTGGGCGACGTACTTACAAATCCAGTCTTCTGATAATGATTCAAGCCGTGGCTTTTTTTCGAAACCAGAGGACACATTGTGCAAATACCATAAATTTAGTGGGGAAGCTAAGGAATACAAACGTGCCGAATATCTTCATTTGCTCGCGGCTGTCATGTCTGTAACTGTATCTGCCCCACCATGATATGTTGAAGAAGTGTGTCCATGGTTAAACGCACGAGTCCAACAACAAGATTTTGTGGAGCATTTTTCTTAAAAGAATTGTTGCCAATCTTCCCACTCTACACGAAGGCTCGGTGTGCAAGGCAAAAACAGATTCAAAGGAGCGAGACAGGTAAGATGCAAGGCGAGAAGAAAAATAGGGGAAGAAGTGGGAATGGCGGACGATGAGGCATATGAGGCAAGCGGTTACTGAAACTGAATTCTACAACTGAAACTATTCTATAAGCACTATTCTATAAGCACTTCCACCACAAATTTCCAACTCCTGCTTAAATAACTACTGAACTGTTTACCATAGCTGATTTTTAATCACAAACTGGAACACTCAGTCACTTATTTGAATAACTAAGGTACTAGAGGCTCAGTTAACATTTATGGGGCACCAGTTTTCACACCCTATCCTCTTCAAAAATGCTTCAATTTCCCATATTCACGTAGTTCTTGAGTTCTTACTCAGTTGCAAATTTGGAACTCATTAACTGGAGATTTTCAGAAAAGAAAAAACGAACATATTTTTTGTAAAGTAAAAAACACTTTTAGTGTTTAGTAGCAATTTCTTAGATTGGTATTTTATGTTTTGTTTAATTTAAAAATTACAAGTACGAATTTCCGTAAAAACTTTTCATTATTATGCTACTAAGGGAAGTTGGGCTTTTTGTTGACAGTATTTTTGAAGAAATGTGTTAATTTTCAGATGCAACTCTGTGCTTTAAGTGAATACATCGTCAAAAGTGGACGCAAGAAACATAGGTGCATATAAACAATTGAAAAAAATAATTGTACAGCAATTCTAACCCACCTAAAAATCAATAAGTAGATCATTTCTTAGACATCAAGTTTGTATTGAGCGTATCAAAAAACTTATAAAAAATGATCTTCTCATTGATTTCCAGGTGTGTTAGAATCATTCTAGTCATTGCCAAGAAAATCTATGAAATTCCTGGATTGCAAATTACCCATTTTACGGATCCACAAAGTAATTAGTTTAAGTGATGAATTCAATAACTACTCCCAGGTAATACGAACAGTAGGGGATTGATTACCGCCTATGACATCGCCATGTAAAAGTAATGCGTCTTTATCATTGGTGATAATCCAAATCAGAACAATCTACCCTCTCAAGGAACTAATTCCAGAACTGGCTAGGTAATGCATTTCCTTTCCAAATGGATATTTTCATGATTACATTCCACCAATACTTGCCTGAACCAGTCCAAAATTTACTCTTGAGTGACAGAAACGGGGCTAAAACTTAATTTTTGCGATCTTAATCCTGGATTTTTTTCAGAAAAAATAAACAAAATTTCTTCCCT
>QYTT01082199.1:0-24739 GCA_006980735.1 Dasypogon diadema
GATAGGTACTTTCGGCGACGTATAATTTTAGGAGCCGCGTCGTTGCGGTTGTCATCTCGCTCCACAATTGTCGACTTTAGTTCCAGGTGCCGGCTGTTATACGACATAACTCCCTGGGAGCCGCTTTTTACAATGTACAGAAACATTGATAAGAAATTTACGAGCCGGTAATTTTGCAAATTCAATGTTGAAGCGAAATTACAGCGAACAGTAAATCTCAAAAACCCTAATGCCCTGAACAAGGTGCGGATTCTACTGGGCGTTGTGGCATGACGTACACTTGCACTTGAGCAACTTAATCTTTACAGGACGCCAAATCTCATTATTGCCGGGATTTTGTACAAATCTCACTAAAAATGCCTATTAGGGCTGCTCGCTGGTCTAGCGTATTAGAAGCAATAGGCACTTGAGTTCAATTTTAGAACAGATAACTCCAGAATACACGTGCAAACACTTGAGCTCTTGCACATGCGTACACTTGAGTTTCTTATAAATAACGTGACGTGAAGTAGATACAATTGTTGCGTCAAATGTTTTTCTATTCCCTAATCCACTTCAATAAATGGGGGGCGGGCAATGTATTTGAAAGGATTTGTTCATGGTGTTGGGAGGGAGAGTAAAGGACCCAAGTAGTAACAAATGCCCATCTATAATGTGCAGAGCTTGGATATGCACAAATAAAAGTTCTCTTTATTGCAAATTGCAATATCATCGATCTAGCAATAACAGAAAGACTTGTCAGCTCCTAAGGCAGACCGTGGACGCTTTTTCTCTACTTTTGGTCCGGTGATGCCTCGTCCGAGAACTGTAGACTGTGAGCGTTTATTGCTTGAAGACTTGCAGTACAGAGTAAGGAAGATGGAAGGTGTCAAGCGAGGCATCGATGGGCAAAAATTCGTGAAAAACCGTTCACTGTCTGCCTTGGGAGCTGAACAATCTTTCTGTTATTACTTAGTCGATTGTAATATCTAAATTAAGAGCTTTCCCCCCACATATATATCGCTCTCCTTTTGTGTGTTGCGTTTGGAGTGTATGGATCAAAGAATATATAATAATAATTACTTATACTTTGATCGCCAATTGCTCGTAGAAGCTGGACAACAAAACTTTCTCGCGAAAGAATGAACCCAACTATGTGGAGTTTGTTTTACTCCTTTGTGAGGCATTTAAAAATCCATTTCCAAATCTTTTACATTTACAAATGACAAAGAATGCAAAAGAATATACGATGAATAGACTGTTAATGGTTTCACTGCTTAATCTAGGTCGTTGTTGTGTTAGAATTGTCGATAGTACACTAAACGAGGGTTTCACTGATACTTGACTTCAAGGAACCGCTGGAATTACCGCGGTCAACTTCGCTAAGTCCCTTTGTTCCAAAGAATTATTTTTCCAGTATTGTAGCAGATTGGCACAAAAAGGCATCCTTTGTCCGTTCTTATCATAAGACACTAATTTAGTTCTGTCAATATTCGATTTTCGACCCATAATCTATCAATTATTATAATGTATTCAAAATCCAGCAAATAATTATTGTGTTACATGTAAGATTGCAGAAGGCAGGGGAAAATATTTTGAACAATGTACTGAAGATGAAGTTAGGAAAGAGTAGAAGTGAACGAAGCAGTGAAAAGAGCGTCCGTCTCCTCATCATCGGTGACGCGGCTTTGCGATTATCGAGCGAAAAGATTAGAAAAAGAACCTGTTCGAAAACGCATTACTGCACAACTTATGCAAAAACTACACGTGTTGTTAATCTATTCCCAAATAGCCTACAAATCCCGAATTATCACCTCTCCAGTTTCCTGCAGAAGAATGATGGAAATTACATTGAAGTAAGAAGTAGATACTGGAAATTGTAAAAGTAATTATTTTAGATAAAGGAGCTCACTGATTTTGAATACTGATCCCTTGCAAACCGCAGTTTACAATGCAGGCCGTTGAAAAAAATAATAAAAATCGTTCCCCCGATTATAGCACGCTTGGCATCAAATATTTTATATAAGAGAAATCTCTCCATCTCTTGTAGGGGCACATCGCCTGTAATTTTGGAAAATTTTCAATATTTGGAACTACTTTAGTCTATTTATAAACTCACCTTTACCCAGTGGTGGTGATAGTAGAAGGGCTTCAACGTCTGAGGTATACGGAGGTGAGCCGTTTTTCCCTCAACCGATTTAAGTCAACCAGAGTGCCTATAAGAAGCGTGGCGTCACCTGAAAGGCCATTGTCACCTACTCTTCCACTTAAATTGTACTGAATACAGGTTTCCATCGTATACTGAAACGGATGCGGCATGTTTCTTCTCTCTTCAGCTGGACTTATGCATGAAAATCACGAGCTTGTCCTGTTCATGCGGCGTGCAGCTAATCGATTCGCGCCCACGTTTAATTGCAATATGAAGACGGACGATTTGGTATTCAATTCAATGTCCTACTAATTTCACCAAATCACTGAAATCATCTTTACTCACTCTGTAAAAATCTTTAAATTTTTCTTCGTCCATATCCATATTCTTTGCTAATAATAGCTGCACTATGGAATCGATTTTCAAGGTAATATGGATGAATCCAAACCTCCTCTTTCCTTTCCTCCCGCTCTCAGCTTAAATAATATCAAAAACTGCAACAATTACTACTTAATTCTACATTTACTGTATTGCTGCTAAGGGCATATTGCTCTAAACAAATACACTCAAGTGAAGTTATAGTATGGGTTTAAATTCTTTATGTCCGTTTTGTAATTAAGGCTGCTCGAATTCAGTTCTACCTGTATCATTTCGCTTAAATCCCTGTTGTACGAATTGGCTTCGTGTTCTCTAATTGAAAATTATGTCCCCCATTGTCAAATCTGTTTTGCTACTGCTATTTTGTTAATACAGTGATATGTGTGGTGTTGTAATCTACGCTTTAAATATTTTCTGGTCTGGCCTATTTAGAATTTACCTCTTTTTTTGTCCCCACCTTTACGTAGTCGCTGTGCATCTGCAAAGTGTTAATATGGGGGATACCAACCGTAATTACTGTATGATCAAATTTTTAAGGCTTATTGAATAGGGAGTCCCCTTTGAATCACGCATCCTACATCCATTAAATGAGTTTTCGTTAATAATAATTGACATTCGCGTGTAAAATGATCAAAATTATTCAAATATTTCGAAAAAGTCCTCATTACGATGCCATTATAACGATTCTATAATTTTTCCCTCCCAATATTCCCCAGAAAAGGACCCCTCAGGTCCTCCAATTCTTAAGAAATATAGGAGAGGAAAATATATATGTAATCGCTTCTTAAATAATTTGTGTTTTAGCAAAGAATCTTTATTACGTTAATATTAGACTTTACTTTACTATATATATAATAATGAAACGAAAATTAATTGAGAGATTATAGTCATTCTATTATATTGTAAAAAAAGTATATAAAAATGTTTTCATGTGTTAAACATATACAGAACACAATTTACTTCCTTATAAAAAATACACATTTTTGAGAATAAGTATACAACTTATATGACACGGATTTATTCACTAGAATAAATAAAACTTCTTTGCTCATAAAATAAATCAACGAGGTTTCCTTGTCGCTACCCGGGCAGACTTTGAAAGATGACTGGGCGAACTGACCTTAAAAGTTTTTATTTTGGAATTAGTGGAATTATTATTACCATTAGCACGTCTTAAAGCTGCAGTTTTTATTTTCTCATTTTTAGAAAGTAGTGCATTTTCATTGACAATGCTTTCCAATAGGTTTCCTTTGATATATTTAGGATGATTTAACTTTGGGCATTTCTGAATGCATCCGGGACTTTTTGGTACATTTTTTCTCTTTGGTGTTCTGTGAACTAATGCATCCACTTTTGTTACTTCAACCACTTTGTTTTCAGTCCCAGTTCCGGTTCTATTTGTAACTGATTGGGCATTTGTTTCCTTCGGTGCGGTGGATAACAAACTTTTTGAATTTGATTCATTGCCTAAACCATCAAATAATTTTGCTTTTGCTAAAACCATGCCAGCATTTTGTGCCCTCAGGCGAGCTATTGATGCTCTTCCATTTGAATTCTCTTCTGCAGATTTGTGTAATTCCTTTGTAGCTGTTGACTGAAACTGTTTAGTGTGATTTAACGTTACAGTGGGAGTTTTGGATCCATTAACCTTCTTGGGTATGGAGCATGGAGGCAACATCGGAGTCTTAAGTTCCACAGTAACTATTTTTGGGACTGTTGGAGTATCTAATTTACTTTCTACGAAATTATTAGTTGTCTCTTCCCAGTGAGAAGAAAGCTGTTTTTCACTAATAGACAATTTAGATAAATCAGACTTTTTTTCAACACAAATGTTACTACCCTCAATGTTATTAAAAAACATTTCACCAGGTGTCCAGCTATCTTTAGGAATATTTAATACAGCTTCTGCTCTTTCTTCCTTACCTGGTTGCCCTGGAATTCGCAGGCCGGCTTGAAATGTATTGGGCCTACCGCGTTTTAAATTACTTTTCGGATAAATCGAAATCGCACTAGACATCTCTATGCTGTTTGCAGAACTTATGTGCCATGTTCTATTTCTGGAAATTTTTACATTTTCCTTCGAACGTCGTCGAATTGTTCCAATTTTTCTGGCACTGGGTGACCTAATAACACAGTTTTCATCATCTCTTCTAATTTTCAGTTCACGACTTAATCGTTTTGCTAAGTGCTCAGTGCTTTGCAATGCCATTGCCTCTGTTTCCTCTACGGTTTTCTCAAATTCATTTAAGACTCTTTCGGGGCCACTTAAATATAATTGTGAGCCGTGATCTGAAATCGGATTCCGAACGTTACCCAATTCCTGAGATATTCTTGTTTCAATAGCAGTTACTCTTTCTTTTATAGCTTCATATTCACTTTTCGATACGCGAACATAATCCGATTCTGAATTTTTATTCATTTCACAACATTCTTCCTTTTCTTCCCCACGTGATGGGCGTTTTTTTCCAAGGTCATTAATGCATGGCATTGATATAACGGGAGAAAGATGCTTGCCTGTTATATTGGCTGTTTTATTACACTTATCGTAAGACCATGTAGCTCCAACAACGCTCCAACGCCTCTCCATTGTTGGATCATGCTGAATGTTTAATAAGTTCTTCGAATTCTCAGAGCATCCAATTAAACTACGCCTCTTTTGTGTTTGCCTAAAGTAATATAATTACCTTTTTATTTATTCCACTGATCAAAAATTTAGTTATTACTTTGAACAAATTGGAGTATTTGGTAAGGGTCCAGCACTATCAGGCAGCATTCCCAGGATTTCCTTTCTAATGTAAATAAAATTGAATTACTAATTTATATTTGGTAAAATAGCTTTGCTATAGAAATGAACCGCTTTATAGAGAAAGAATATTAATTTAAGGATAACAAAAAATGATACCGCGAAATTAGCCTAACTGTTCTAAAAATTTCCATGAAGGCGAGCTGGTTTAGTCAATAATATTAAGATGTCATCAAAACAACTCAACAGTTAACTTATACACAAAGATTTCCTGTGACTTAATCTTGTATATACCACTTCCAAGTTAAATATCGACTTGTCCATTCTTTTTGAGAAATTTCCAAGTACAAAGTCGTATTGTCAAATCAAATCAAATGTCGGTCTATTCAGTTTTATTTTTAAATCCGGATTTGAGATTTTTCAAAATCCACATTTGGTATAAAACCCAATTCAAACGGAATTTAATGGGATTTTGTGATGGTGTGCATCGTGTTTACTTCACTGTCAACAATCTTGGTTCGTGTGTGAGTTCTCTCTGAATATATGGACTTGTTCAGCTCCTACCTGCAATTTCGACACCTGAATTTGGGATTAAGACAAGTTTATACATACATAATTCAGATTTTCTTTTGCCGTAAATACGTGGTAAGCGTCGCCTTGGCCATACACATAATGTCTGCTTGTCCAAATCAAAACTAAATAACATCAAATTAAATGTCTAAAGAATTAATTAGCTTTCCAGTTGCCCATTTTAATCTTTTAAAACAAAAAATGCCTTAAATATAAAATTGTTATCATGAGCTAACAAAACTCCTCGCAGGGGACCTCTGTCCTCTTCACCAGAATGGGTAATAACCGTAAACTGTACTACACTGGGTAATCTGATATCTGAACATCATTATTAGTTTTCCATAAAGAAATCTTGAGTGAAAATGAAATTAAAGCTAACGCTGGTAAGCGCTAGTGCGCTTCTGGGAAACCGTAAAGATCCTTTTCTTCTGGGGCAATTCTTTGGTCGTTTCTACGTGAAGGCTCACGGATTTGGACTTTTACGATTATGTGCAGGAGTTTACTTAGGAAAATGGAAAAAATGCCAAATACATAGCAATACTCTCTAAGAACGGTCTCGCATAATGTGTACTGTTCCCTAATTCTACAAAGCCCAGCAGAATACGTAAAAAATATTGAACTTTCGCTCAAGAGCCAAAGCCTCTTGCTAAAGGTTAGAAATGGAATGCTAACTTTAAACACCAAGAAATAGCTGTCGGTCCTGGAATCGCTCTGCTCCCAGTTCACTCTGCTCTTTCCCTGTTTTACCGGAGCTAAGAATGATTTATTTTGGTAAAAAAGACTTTTTCCTTTAATGAACTTTTAAACCTGTTAAATGGTAATAACTATTCCCAAATAGTGACCCAAATAGTGCGCTCTGAGATATCGAAAATTTATTATGGCAGAATATGAATAATAATGCAAATCTCAGTGGTACTTGGACAATTCAGGGGAGAAATCTCGAAATTTTTAGACGAAATGCCGATGACAAATATGCGTGCCGCTTGCAGTTCTTTCGAAAAGAGAGAAATAAAAGGAGGGGGTTTATTATTTAATACCTACGTAATATCGATTTTCAATAAACATTTCAAAAATATATTCATTTAGTTTTCCTATTTGCCATTTTATTTTTGTATTCGAATTTATTGGACGCCGTGTATATTTCCCAGCTTTTAGCAGATTTAACAACGCAAACTTAACACGATTAACGACGATAAATGCGGTACCTCAGTTGTTACATCGATGAAGTATGGTTAAAGTTAAAAGCTGGTAAACATACCCTGTACGAACTGACCCCCTATTTTGTAACATACATGGAGATCCTATTCAAAGTGCTACGAATTCAAAACCTTTCAGTCGATTTGTGATCTAAAAGAAATATAGGAAGATGCAATGCAACATTCCAAAAATAGACCGGAAGACCTTTTTTGTTCAATATCAATTTTTTAACCAACTTTAAGGTAATAAAAAACGTAATTACGAAATTAAATATAAAATGGACAGAAGTGCAATTGAGTAGTTTACTTTGTAGAGCGAACAGCCGTATTTTAAAAATGTAATCTGTATAACAATTGATTAGAAATATATTTCTCCAGTCGGAAGTAGAGCATAGGAATTTTGAAGATAATTTATACATACCTCTTTTTAGAACTGAAAGCAGATGGTGTTTCTAAAATTTTCCTTTTCTTAGCAGATTTTGTCAAGTGAGGTGTAGCATAACCACTTTGATGATTATTTTCAAGGTCTTCAGAGGATCCAATGGCACCAACAATTTTCTTTAGACCATTAAGCATACCTAGGAATTTTTTAAATAATAAGTAATTAAAACGTTTAAAAAATTAATAATTACGAGTTAATGATCCACTTCGTCGTTTTTTCTTCCTTTTATCGAAATCCACCACAGGTTTGCAGGGTGTATCTGTTAAACATTGGAGTCTTGCTATTATGCAATCAGGTAAAACTCCAATCAGTTCCGCATGCTCAATTAAAATTTGAACAACTCTAATGTGATTGTTAAATCGGGTTCCAGATATGTCTGCCCAAGGCATAAGACCAGGAGTAAAAATTATTGCCAAATTTTCTATGGACATTTTATTTTCTTCGGCACTCAACGACACTGTATTCAAAAATTGCATGAAAAACGAAAGAGTATTTACTGATAAGGGTTGCAGTAGTAAACACGTCATTAAAATTGCCTTAATTCTACCCTCGCCAATTAACAGGCTGCGAAGAAATGCCTCCTGTACTCCGGGCGGCAAAATTGGCTCAGGCAATTCTCGGAAAAATGACTTCAATACATTGGCGACATCAATAACATGATGTGACCTTCCTAACTGTAAGCCAGCTTCAAGACCTACCTGGAAATTTATAGAGAATTAATTAGCAAGAGAAAAGTAATTTGTACACATTCTAGTGCATTCAAAGCTTAAGGCATTACATGGCATGTGATTCATATATGAAACATATTGCAATGAAATTGTGACACGTAACATTTTGGACAGACCAATAGAATTCATTTTGGATTTACATAAATGGCTCCTTTCGATAGCTTCATCGTTCCGTATGCTTTGTGGGAGCGTACTGATTATATTGTGCATTCCAAACTACTTAATTTTTGCAATACCCAATGGCTTCTATTGGTTATTCTGTTGTCGGCAGAAAGGCTATGACCTTTGGTAGATCCTGGTGAGATTTATAGCCGGCACCTAATAAACTACGGACCACCGCGTTACCTACTGAGCGGCTGATGCCTTACGATCTAAAATTCACTACATTACATAGCAGGAAGCAAATTGTGTTCAGTATAAATATTCATTTAAATTCACTTAAGTACTTGTTTTCTCTTTTTGCCTTATTCTGTTGGCTGGCAGTATGTTAGGGGTGCCAATAAGTAACCACGATACTTAAAAATGCGCCTGCTGAACTGAAGCTCTTGAATTGAAAGGTAAAATTTGCCATCACGGTGTTCAAAATGCGTTTTGCCAACCTGGAATGCGATCAATTTCTTCAATCGCTGTTGTAGGAAAAGTCAAAAGAGAATTATGTAAACTTTTATATCTTTTTTGGCTTACAGAGATTTTGCATAATTTCCTATAACTTAAAACACGCTTCCCTCAACACTGGTGTTTTGTGTCTTAGCATGTTTTTCACACCCATCGCAGATATACAACTCTGTAGTTTATACCTAAAGATTTTAATGACGTGCACTCTGTGAGTTATATTTATGCCAAGGGGCCGAACATTAGGTTTAGATTAGATTTATGGAATTCATACTGTCATCGGCCAAGTACTAAGAGAAAGATTTGTCAGCTCTTATCAGAGGTACTGATGGCTTTTTCTGACTTTATGCCTCGCCCAAGAGTTGTGGCCACTACCATCGAACAAAACTCTTATAGCATAAATAGAAATAATTATTACACTGAACTGACAGCTATTTAGATATGATTTTGGCATCTATTCTGAGGTTTCCTCTGCACTATAAACCAATTGACATAAATATGGACTCAACATGCATTAAGATGAATAATGGCACCACTTTCCCATTGCTGCCTCTTTTCCGGTAAACATTCTCCATTACGCTGTAAATTCAGTTTTAGGCCTAAGGCACCGAACAACCAATAGTGATGCAACTACATTCGTTTCCGATAGCTAATCTGTGTCTAGGTTAACTGGGCCCACATCCAAAAGCAAATTGAGCAGTCCATTTTTTAGAGGTCAGTGTATAAACCCAATATATAGTTTATATGGATTAATTTCTGTTTTTCACACATGTATATTAAAAGGTTCCACCTAAACTACAAACCCTTATTTCTTTCTGCCTTGACGATGATCCAGCTTTTCGAAATAGCCCCTCTGTCCTCACATTTTCTAAAATTCGCTGGCAAGCATCCGCAACAAATTTTGGTATTTGAACAATTCCCCCACTTGCAAGGACCACATCTGTGAGTTCCAATAGATGCAAAGGCGTTCGAAAGATACGTTTTTTAACGCATTTGTCCTAAACAAAGCAAAGATCAAGATACAAAATCAAAATAAGTAGGTGAATCTTTTGGAAAGTACCTGCGGGCATTTCTGCTTCTTTTCTTTTCTGCACTTAACTCCCAATTTCTTGAGTTCATTAACAACTAAAGAAACGAGTTCCTCTTTATTACACACATCATTTATTAACATTTTCCCGAACCCCCAAAAACTGAATCAAATAACTGGAATGGCAGATCTGTCAACGGTAGAATTTGAAAATAGGGAAGGGACGTTCCCAACACAAATATCGAAATCGATTCGAGATTTTCTTGTGTTTTGTGTGCGTGAAGAAATGTTACAATTGTAAGGTTTAAATAGGAGGCATTGTAAATGACAGAAGGAGGCACTGTAAATGACAGGTTTAAATAGGAGGCATTGCAATGTTTAGATGGGTAAGTAAATGACAGGTTTAGATGGGTAAGAAAATGACAGGTTTAGATTTGCCCTACTACCGATCATATTCCCCGGGTATTTTTCGAAATTTTGGGTTTTTAGCCAAATTGTGCAAAAACACCCGGGGATTATAATCGATAGATAGCAAGCAAATTTTCTGGTTGCTTTTGCCCACTGACAGGACATTAAAGAGCCGATTTTTGCATGGGAAAAGGCCCCATTTTATGAAAATATGAATGGAACTAATGGGAAATGAAAAATTTCATTGAAAATGAAAGCTTTATTCATCTTAAAAGTGTGCATTTTCAGGCATAACTGCAAAGGAAAGTGCTCCAGGTAAAATTCCCAAATTTAGACAGAGAGAAAGACTTTGAAAAGGCAAAGTTCCAGAGCACTTAGAATGAAAAAATAACAAAAATTCTATCACAGATCTAAGGAATTTTGAGTTTACAAAAACATAGTGGAATTTACTTTTCGAAATCCGAAATTATAGCTAGTTTTTATTTACAAACAGCATCTCGACGTGAAGTTGAGTTCTCTGCTTGAGCATCCGGTGCAAGAGCCCTTGTTCCTTATTCCCTATTCCACATCCTCTGGAAACTTCTCCCAAGCACGTCGAAGAAATCTGAAATAAAACATAAATTAAACCAGGAAAACATTCAAGGGTATTCACGCTTTATTGTATTTAGTGTTGTAAATATAGAAGGCTGTAAATTTCAGAGTTTTTCATAGTTGTTTCCATAGAACGGAAAATTTACACCAAATACTCAAATATATGGCCGAATACAACGGAGCGTGAATACCTTTATTGAAATCGCAACAAATATGGAGCGAGTTTCATTTGGTTAATAAAACTTATCTCCGTCCTTTGCGAAAGGATTCATCTCCGCGCGGTGTTTTCACTGGAACCTTTTTACACCTGCTGAAACTGAAACTCCCTTTCTAGCCGTAATTTGACAATTTCGCAAAGCAGTCTGTTATGATAATAGCGACATCAGGCGTGGGATTTACTCCTTGTGCAGGAATATTGTTATCCTGCCAAAATTTGCTAATTTAACCACTCGCCATTATGGCTTCTGCTTGTCTGATCCTCCATCCTCGTTAATCGTCATAAATTCCCCAACTTGTGTTCGACATGAGAGAAAGGAAAATAGCTCGATATTGCCTAAATACAATTTTCACACGAGAGCGAAAGGAAAAATTGCAAGATCATTAGACCAACGTTTTCATTGGCGAATGCCATTTTTTACGCAAATTTAATTCTTCCATTTCTTAATGCCTGGCAAACTATCATGTAAGTTGTAAAATATATAGAAATATTGAGAGCAAAAAAATGGATTACTATTGCCCTCTTTTGGTTTCTCCTTTTATAGGTATTTGCATTGAAGTGCTACCGGTAAAACACTGGAGAAATTTGTTCAGGATCTCTTGTTTTTTCCCAAAATCGAACAAAATTTAACCCCTCGAACTATTAGAACGTGTCATATGAACTGACTGTCGGGTCCTTATGCTCTAAACGCTTTTAAAAATACTTATGATACAAAGAAATGAACTATATTGGATAACAAAAGTTAAAACACGGTTGTGTATGTGAACTGTAGCAAACTCACCACTTAGATTTCACACATCGTTTTGATTTCCATAACTGGGCGAAGGAGTGCTTATATTGATATTGTGATTTATGATAAAACATCACTATTAGGATAGGA
Organism: Dasypogon diadema; assembly: GCA_006980735.1. Taxonomy (NCBI): domain Eukaryota; kingdom Metazoa; phylum Arthropoda; class Insecta; order Diptera; family Asilidae; genus Dasypogon; species Dasypogon diadema. The sequence goes on from QYTT01082199.1 coordinate 11,921, forward strand.
TAAATGGGTGCTAAAAGAATAATATAATTTATTTCTTCAATTTTTTGCTATTTTATCCTAATTTGCGTAAAGAATTCTCGGATATTCGTCCAAAATCAAGACGTACGAAATCATGGAATTAAGGACCGTTTTTTTTAAAACTCAATAAGTCGAAAAATAAACGGGAAATGGGTATGGAAAGTTTCGTAATGTAAGCAGTTTCCATTTTAAAAAATAGGCTTTAAACAAACTGATAAATGAAATGTTGTAAAGCTAAATAAAATTATAATTTTAGCAAAACTCGATAAGATTTCTGATGTTTTCCTAAAACTTAACAAAAATTATTTCTCTCTCCTAAATCAATTGAGGAAAATTTGCGAGAAAATTTGAGCACAATTTTTTCAAAACTCAACATCTAAAGAAATTAAATTTTACAGGAAAAGTTTATTTTTTTAAATAACTTTGGAGGAAAGGAAAATGCAAATTTTAGTAAATAACGTTTATCTGGTTTAAAATTAAAAACTATCTTGCAAATAATTGCAAAATAATAAAAGAATGCAGTGCAAAAATTCATTGTTTTTTCAATAATGAAACAAGTGTCGGACTTTGTTTAATTTTGCAGTATATGCGCAAATTTTTCTTAATAAACCCCAGTTTCTGTGGTTTCATCGTATTCCCCCAACAATTGGACAACTCTTTCGTAGAGTTGCCTTATCAAATCCCCAGTTACATAAAATAAAGAATAGTTTTTTTCAAATTTGGCACAAAGATACTTTACTAAAATCAAAATGAAACAATAGAAAATAAATCCGATAACTTTTTTAGGGGTTGCCTCTAATTCTTCTATTTGTTAAATTTTTTTGTTCTAGAGTCAAAGTGATTTATCGTGTTCGATCTTCCTGTTTCAGAAACTTGTTTAGTAAGATATATACGCTCTTCCCCTTCTTTTACAAAAATATCCATGTTATATGAGCATACAAAAGGTAGTGGGGGATGGTGAGATATCTCGAAAGGGTGAGGTTTTAGGAAAACATGTTTTGAACAAAGGTTTTAGGGTATAAAAAGGGTTATTTGGTGAACACTCTCACCTCGATCTAGGGGTCAAATTTAAGGATCATTTGAAGGTCAACTTGATTTTTGTAAGTGTCGATCTCCATTTTTGCCACCAAAATGCAAAATTTTACCTTTGGACATAGGGGCAAATTCATCTCTGGGGTCAAAACAGTTTTTTAATCCATACTCGGTAATTACGCATTTTCGAACAAAATCAAATGTTGCAGGGCACAAAAAGTGATAGGCACTTAACGATTGCTTTTAACTTAATTAGTCTCAAACATTTTTCCTGAAGCCTCATCTTTACAAGATATTTCTCTGTCCCCATACTATTTCACACTTTGTAAACGTAGGGGGATAGATAATAAAAATAATAAATAAAAAATTCGTTCAAGGCTTTCAAGGCTTCAAGGCTCTCAAGGCTTCTACTAAAATTGTGATGAAATGTTTACCGTTTGAATGGAAGAAATAAAATGAGATAGTACTAGAATTAGCAAGCTATTAGACGATTTCGCCAAAAATGTCGATTATGTCGGCTAACTTATTCTCTTATATTTTTGCTCGTCCCTAGGTTAAATTAACTCTGTTATTTTACAGAGTTAATAAGCTCTTATTGGGTTATTTAAGTCTTCTATGGGAAAATATCGCTTTTTGAAAGCTTTTGTGTTTAAAAGTTGATTTTAATGTGGGCAAAACTGACATTAAGAAAAATTTCAAGTTAATAGCGGCCTTTACTTATCTTGGGTTTGTTTAAAATGAAAAAAAAACAGAAGAAGAAAACTGTAGTCCACCGATTTCAACCGTTCTTTTAAGCTTTCATAACTCCGTTGTCCAGAGAAACACAGCTAATATGTTAATTTTTACTATTGAGGGTGAAGCTTTCATGAAATCGGGGCAGTTTAATTTTTTTTGCATGCTGCAGATGGAAGTGATTTTCCGTAGCTTAAAAGCTGGCTATGTTAAACGGAGCAAAAGCCCAAAGAGAAATTGCGTATTTCCTTTTTATGCAGAGTGTAGAGATAGAGAGCTGAATCCTGAATGAAGCACAAAGGAAAGGAGTAGGCGGAGGCAGTACAGTACAGTACAAATACAAACAAGCGCTACACTCTCCAATTTGATCTCAGTTTGTATCCTTAATCCTTAGGAGCAACAACCTCGAATAGAGAAATGTACGTTCGCTTGGTGTCAGTTCTAATAACTTTTTGTTTTATAAAATAATTGAAAAACAAATTAGATTGTGTGAAATGGGGGAGCACGTAGATACCGAATTGTTAATTAATTGCACCATTTTGGCTGTGAAAAGGTTTTCTCTGAATAGTATGATTAACACCACTAACTTGAATTTATTGAATCGTTCTGAGGTGATAACCATGCTGTCAGAAATAATTGAAAGGAAAGACATCGATGAGAATGTCAATGCTGCCAAGTAAGACCTGTTGTACCTAGCAAGTTGCTTTTGCAATTTTTCATGTTCCAATGAAAACGTTTGGTGTTTTTACCTGTGACATTAATTGAGGTGTTTCAAAAAATTCATAACCTTTTCATTTTATTAAGTGCATGTTGTTAAATGTCTGTACGTGCTGTGATGAAAGAAGCGCCTTAAATAATTTTAAAAATGGTTACAAAAACATATTAAAACACTTAATTTCCCAAATTTCCAGTTGCATGAGGCTTTACTTATCTATTTGCTTAGTGCTCTAATATATTCCTTAATTTCGTGTGTCACAGTTTATAGATTGTGTATTTTATTGCAAATATAGAAAATTCGTGTTATGGGCATAATCAATCCATGGGAAATTTGAATCGTTAATAAAACTATCAACATTAAACAAATCCGTTTTTATTTTTAGCACATATTCTAAGAATTTTTACTCTCTTTGGTAATTTCAGTTTGTAGGACAAAGGCTTAGTCTTGCCATTAATTATGTGACTATTAAAACATGGAAATGATAATCAAAAGCTATTATGAAATTTCTAAAGAAATTTAAACAAAATACAGGAATTGCTAGTGCAGCGAAACTTACGTAGGATTTCTAAGTTTGCATGTAAAATATTCTTTAATTTTTCACTATCTATTTTTCTATCTATCTATCATTAGAACCAGCCAAATAATACAGTTTGTGGGCCTACTATCACTGTGCATCTATGTGTATAATAGAAAGTAAAAAACAACAGTAACAAATACAAAAGAGAAAAAGAATGTAACAAAAAATGTATAGCTAGTAAAGGCAGTTATCTAGAATTAACCTTATCATTGTTGAGTAAGAATATTTTATAAAGTATTTACAAGTTTTTTTTTATACAGGAGTAGATTTGTTTCTTTGGTTTCATTTCATCAGGTTGAAAAGTCTGCTGTGCACGATTTCCGGTGTTCATCAGATTGCCTTTCTTTAAAGGTATGAATATTGACTCCCAAGCATCCAATTTACTTTTACCATTTTCACATTCTTACTCAGCACTGACAAGGTTAACTCTAGATAACTGCTTTTACCAGCTATACATTTTCTGTTACATGACCTTTCGCTTTTATAGTTGTTACTGTTGTTTTTTACTTTCTATTACATACAAAGATGTGCAATGATAGTAGGCCCACAAACTGTGTTGTTTGGTTGGTTAGAGTTAGAATGTTTTATTTACAAACTCAGAAATCCCATGGAGATGATATATTTGATAATCTGATGCATTATGAAAGTTAAGGGAAAATTAAGGATACATACCTTGCTATTATTTAGTAAACAATCAGCGCAAGCTCTATCCCTAGGTTTTGTATCATTTAGACCTTGAAAGATTACCTGTTAAGATTTTAACAGCGCCATCTAAAAAAATAGCTGTTCTGTGGTCTCTCTAATATTCACATATCAACTTTTTCGGGGACAATTTCCTCAATTTTTTCGTATGCAATTTTCTTGTGTAAAATTATCTTTAGAATTAAATTCGCGCACTTGAACAACTTAGTTCTAAAGATAATTTTACACGATCAAATTGCATTATTAAATGACCATTTAATCTAAAATATAAGCTAGTAATTTAGTTAATGTAAACTATTATATTTTATTGAGGAAATAATTCTTGCACTGCAAAAATTACAAATGATATGTCGTAATACAAATTTTAATGAACCCTTTCGGTCATGACGTCCCCATATGAGAACATAGTATGTAAATGGTTGGTATATCTGAATTTGATAAATTTGACGTTGCCCTAATATGGTCACAACCATAGATTATATTTGACACTGGCGTGAGAAACCAACCTGCAGGGGGAAAACCAAATTTTTTGTGCAAAATGTGACATTCATTTATGTATTGACAGCAGCAAAAATTGTTTTTTTTTTTTTATTATCACATGCGTCTTCAAAAATTCAATAACTATACTTTTATCAAGCGCACTTATAATGTTCGTTATTTTGCTGAAACAAATTGAATTTTTAACTTATACCGCGCCCACCTGATCATAGTGTCCTTATTTGGAGAGGCATCAAATCCCCCTTAGGGACTTGCGTGGAGATATTTTATACGACTAAAAATCACAATTTAATTCAAGGAACTGCTTAGCAAGGTGTTGATTAGTTTTTACAAGAAAAGATAATTCGTGACCGAAAGGAATAAAAAAAAGAACAAAATGTCTAGCTTAACACGTTCCGTGCCGCGTATCTCGTTTTCGAGGTACGCTTCTCTTACATGAGAATATCAATTCAATTCAAAATTCATTGCTTATTTTCTAATACTGAACGTGGTAAAAACTAAATAAACCTATAAACTTTGAATTCGATCCGTACTAAAAGTTTAAATCAAATTTTGCTCATGATTTCACAGCACTAATCTCAGTTTCGCCCTTAATAATTAAATATTCGCCAGGAAATGTGTACAAGTTTGCATACGAGAAAATTGATACGAAAAAAAACGCTTTACGAGAATTTCGATACGAGAAGAAATGACACGACAAATTATTTAGTTCTTTAATCCTTATTAATAATTACTGATTTTACCTAAACATTAAAGTAAACGCGTACATTTTTTATAAATGGTGCAATCAGACTTCGAATTGTTCAATTATTATTGTAAAGCCCGTTCCCTTCTTCTAATTATTCTGCTATTCTGGGAGACGCCGCTGTGACGAAGTTTACCTACCAAAGGACGGCCAAACATTATATCAATAATTATATCAGTATATCAATAAAAAAAGACAGAAAACAAATGTCTTTGGCGGAAGAAAAAATATTTTAGTTGTAGAAGACCTAGTTGTTTTTTTTGTACCTGCATGACACTTTTTAGACTTGATTTATATTATTTTCTAGGTAAATTTACTTATGTCGTTTTATTTAATCAGAGAAGTATTTACGATCTTGGCAAATTTACTTATGTCGTTTTGTTTAATCAGGAAAGTATTTTTGGTGGAAGTTCGATTTATTTTTTCGAGCATTGACAAGGCAGCATTGCTTGTAATATATTTTGAATAAGGGCACAAATGGATTGAATACATTTTTACTCGAAGCTAGGAATATCAGTGTCAACCCCAGAGCTGATGAATTTCTCTCAATATTTAAGAAACTTGGCAATATCAGTGCTTTCCTTTATTCATTTGGCATATTTGGGACGCATTACAAATAAGTAACCTAACGTTTTCTTTTAACAAGACAACAGCTGTGACTTGTTTTTTTGATGACATGAAACAAAGCTTATCATTACTTCTAATAAAAAATACGTAAAACCTAATTTAAAGCTCATTGATATCTTGGCATTATATAGATAAACACCTTTATGTTTCTTGTTCCCTCTATTCCTTCCGTGGAATGAATAGAAGTAGTGTCGCATGTATTGAGGTGTTTATGAATTCTTCATATAATATAATTAAGATTGTCCTTTATTAGCACAAATTTATATTGCCGTTAACAGCGTTACTGTTAAGATTGAAACCAATGAACATCAAGAATATTCACCTCAAAGAATAATTAAAATGAAAGAGCATACCCCGAAAAGTGACCAACTATATACTTAAATTATAAAAAAGAAGTAGTGGTCGCTTCGGTTTGGGCCGTATTTTTAAATCATCGTCAAACACTTTCTAAGCGAAGTACATACTTATTTGCAGACCCCAAATCTGCTGAAGTGTATTGAATTTCTTATCCACGCATGAATAAGGTAAACACAAAAGAGTCGTCAAAGCTCTCCTCATAGTTTCATTCCAGGATTTGGTCATATTTTAAGCTTAGACAAGATAACGAAATGGACTTGGCAAAAAACTAGAAAAGTGAAGTCTTTATATTTTTATATTGGTGAAGTGATTTGCTGTAGGGCCTATGGTCCTCTAGGGCGATAAGAGAAATGCAACAACAATTTACAAGGGGAAATGTCATTTTAAGGCGCCAATCCCTCTTCCCTGTATGCTCTTCACCAATAAGGAAAATGCTTCACTCGTGGACACGTATTTTATATGGAAATTCAGATCCATTTTGTCTCATGTCTGTGATTTTAAGGGACAATAGTTTTTTCGCTTTCTCACTCAACGTTTTATGAATTAATGTAAATTACAGTACTTATCAAAAAAGAAATATAGCAATATAAAAATGGCTTCATGTTTTTAATGTGGTCGGAATAGCATGCTCAGTTTATAATTGAGGGCGTCAGAAGTAAAAGAGTTCAAGTGGAGGAAATCCACTTGTTTTGAGATGATGAGTTCAAAAGTATTTGGGACGGAAAGAGATGATGACAAATTTATAATTTTTCTTTATTTTTTCGTTTTTCGTTTCTATATAAATCTGTACTTTTGTCATTTTCAAGAAGAGATGCTTTTGAACCCTTTTACATTCGTCCCCTCAATGACACACCCAACTGGAGGCTCCCTAAATTAAAAACTTTAATTTCTAGAGATTTCCTGACAGAGTGCTTATTCCCGTCGCCTACAAGACCATACGAGCTGCCTTGGGAACAGAAAACAATATGGGGTGTGATTTTCGGTATTATGCTCCTCATATCCATCGTTGGAAATAGCATTGTCCTGTGGATTGTTCTAGGTTAGTTAACTTTATAAATTGTGAAATCATTTTATGAAAATCTGTTTTTGTTTTTACAGGTCACAAAAGCATGAGGACAGTAACGAACTATTTTTTGTTAAATCTTAGTATAGCTGACCTTCTCATGTCTTCTTTAAATTGTGTTTTTAATTTTATATTTATGTTAAATTCGGACTGGCCTTTTGGGTCAGTTTATTGCACAATTAATAACTTTATGGCCAATGTTACAGTTTCAACCTCGGTGTTTACTTTAGTAGCCATCTCCTTTGATCGGTAAGTTTTTGCTTTTATTTGAGCATTTTTTAAGGCGGATTTTCAGGTACGTGGCGATTGTATATCCACTAAAACGGCGAACATCCCGACGAAAAGTGCGTATTATTTTAATATTTATTTGGATTTGCAGTTGCATTTTGGCAACACCCTGCATCATGTATTCATCAGTAGCAACAAAAAAGTATATTGAACATGGAAAAATAGTCTTTTGATAAAGTTTTATTTTGCAGGTATTATAATGGAAAATCCAGAACAGTCTGTTTTATGATGTGGCCAGATGGTCGCTATCCAACATCAATGTCAGATTACGTGTAAGTATGTAACAGACAAAAAGCTCATTTTATGCATTAATAGTTCAGAAACATTTGTGGGCTATAAAATTTAAATAGAAAAGTCTGCTGTACCGCTGTAATATTTATGTACGTTATATAAATATACTAATCTATCGTTTTATTATTTTTCAGATACAATATAATTATATTAGTTTTAACATACGGAATTCCTATGGTTGTCATGATGATTTGCTACTTTTTAATGGGCCGTGTCCTCTGGGGCAGTCGATCAATCGGGGAAAATACCGAAAGACAAAGGGAGTCAATGAAGTCAAAAAAGAAGGTGGTGCGAATGTTTATTGCTATCGTATCAATTTTTGCCATTTGTTGGCTTCCATATCATTTATTTTTTATATATGCTTATCATAACAATAAAGTAACGTCTGCCAAGTATGTTCAACATATGTATCTCGGATTCTATTGGTTGGCCATGTCAAATGCAATGGTAAATCCAGTTATCTATTACTGGATGAATAAAAGGTGAAGCTTTTTCTTATAAACGTAACCGCTTATCATTATTATGAATTAAGGTTTCGGATGTATTTCCAACAAATCATTTGCTGCATTTGTATCAATGCTATTAAAGCATCGTCAATAAAAATTGATTCGCCAACCCTGGTACTACATCATAATAAGGCCTCAAATTTGAAGAAGGAAAATATTAACAGTACAGGTAAAGTACTTTTTAAATGATTCGGTGGTAAGTTGCTATTTTCAGGCCGTGGTCAAGGAGATAAGTGGAAAAGAAGTACAATGGAGACACAAATACATCACGGTGAAGTTGTAAAAATGAATGCGTTTCTCGATAATAGTAAACTCCTATTGCATCAAAAAGAACTGAAAGGAAATGCATCTGATGTATTTGCTGCGAAAGGATCTACCTGTGCTGGAGACAATAACGGCGTAAAGCACTTTGAGGAACTGAGATAACTGTTGCGATTAAGACAGATCTACTACATTTCCTTGTTATAAGGACTTTTTATAATAAATGTGTTTTATGATATTTGTATTTGGATAATACAAGTTCACGAGGTTTTACCTTCAGAGATGAAGAATTGAGTCTTTTGAATTTTATATCACAAAAGTAAATGCTATAGAGTAGTTAGGAAATCTAAATCTCAACTTTGATGTACATATACATATATACAGGGTATCCCGGTTTGAGATACTAATCCTTTAAGAGGTGATTCCCTGCTTCATTCTAAGAAAATAATTGTCTGCCATACGCACTGATATATAGCGTTAAAAAAATATGTCCGCGTTGGTGTCTCTAAGTACATATTAAATTATAACTTCGGAACCATTGAATATACGGAAGCCTGATGGGTCTTGTTTTACAGGTAATTGACTGCGCTTTATTTAGATATCAACTTTATACATCTAGACGTTTTCACTTCACGAAAATTTTCTTTTAAATATTGAAAATTTTCTTTTTGATCAATAAATTTTACTTAGCAAAAATTGCATTTTTCTCGAAAGTTTCCATATTATGTTTTTATTTTTTTACATAAATATTTTTGTCATGAGTGAGCTTTTAAATACCGGTCACCGGTAATCAGCACAGCTCTCAACGTGTTAAGGTGCACTAACCAAGCAACTCAAGAGCTTTGTATTGTGCTCAGAGGTATAAGATTGACCTGCGCCAACAGCTTTCGCTATTTTCAGGAGTTATGTTCGAATTAATAATTTTAAATATTTTTACATGGCATATGCTATAAAATTTATGTCATTAGAAAGATAGCATATCTGTAGTAGTTTTTGTTTTACGGCAGATTTGAACCTAAAGTTGAGCCAACCTCCATAAGAGCTACTGAAAAGAAGTGCAAAACCTCACCTCTATTCACACCAGCGCGGCCTAATACACAAAGAATCCTATCCTTGCCCAAATATGCGAATTATATTCAAGTCTAGGTCTGATATGAGCCTTCTAAATGAGCGCTAGGTCAGATGGAATGAAGTATTTCTTGCATCGCTGTAGAAAATCTAGAAATTTCATTGCATTATTTGCAAGATGTTCAAGTTAAATTTTAAATGCTTACCACATTCACAAACAAGAATAATGGAGGATTTGGCATTCGTTTGAGAGAGATTAGACAGCTTTGGGTTTGGGATGCTTTAAACTCGACAGGATTAACTCTACCCCAGCCAAGAATTTTATAATTTCGTCGTTAAGCGATCTAAACCTGGGCGCTCATTTATTATCAGTGGCAAAGAGCTAGTAGTAATACTGTCCAAACGAAACGGTCAGGAAGGAATCCAATCCAAACGAGGGGGGATGATTCAGACAATATGTTGGAAGTTTGGCTATAAAAGCTGAATGCCAGACCCTGTGGATAGCGTCGAGGTACCAAGCGCAACCAACGCTTGCTCGTCAAAGTTACAATGATGGTATTGATGTCATAGTTCGGTAAGAAAGCCATCACATCAGTTGAACGTCCGGCATCAAAACCAATTGCGAAGTTATGGTGTCTCAAAGACCTTAGTCAGGCCATTAAAACATATGTTCGAATTGAAAAAGAACTATCACGTGCTTAAGCACGACTTTTCTAAATACACGTGTTCACGTGAATCCATGTTCTCGTCAAATAACGAGCTCTAGTGTACAGCAAACTGAATTCTATAGTAATTTATGATAAAAACGAACAGATTTAATTTAAATGTGGAAAAGTTTATATAGAAAATAATAGTATTCACTCCTATTTGAGTTTTTTTGTTGAAGTTATTGTATATAATCAAAACATCGGTTGTATATAACCACACTTAAAAACTGATTTTAGATAATCAAAGTATCTTGCGAGCAAAATATTATTATCTTATTATTATAAAAGTTAGCTGAAATTGAACAAACTCAAATCATAAACTTGAATTATTAGCTTCGAACTGCAGCTTTTCCATAAATGATAACACATTTTCTTTGAATTAAAAAACCCTCCGTTTTTGTGGTTATTTTAAATGAACCTTATGATAACCTCTTGTGGTGATAACTCTGGCTAAGAGTTACCGGCCGGGGAGGCATTTAAGTTTCCAGTACAACGTCATCTAAGTCATACAAGTGGTCTTACTTTGCGCTGTGCGGTCGGGTCCATAAATATTCTTAATACTACATTTCTGTAACCTAAGTTAAAGTACTAAAATGGGTGAATCTAAACTTATTTCTGGCTCCGAAATAGCTAAGTTGGTTAAAGTTGCATAGTTGCATGCAGTGTCAGGTATAATTATGTTTTTAATTCCATAGAAAGCTACAACAAGATTTGAAAAAAGAGGTCGCAGAACTCGCCAAACTTTTACCAAACTTTAAACCGGGTCTTACTATAGTGCAAGTAGGTGGTCGGGAAGATTCTAATGTCTACATTCGAATGAAAGTGAAAGCAGCTGTAGAAATTGGCATTAATGCTGTGCATCTTAAGTTACCGCGGGATATAAGTGAAGCAGAACTTCTTATGCGTGTAACTATCGCTGGGACACATTCAAATTCTAAACCTACGTAAATTGTATAACTTTTCAGATAGCTGAACTTAATAACGATCCAAATGTTCATGGAATAATTGTTCAAATGCCTCTGGACTGTGACAATCCCATAGATTCTCACCTAGTAACAGATGCAGTGTCACCAGATAAGGATGTTGATGGGTAAGTTAATAGTGGGTGCTTTCTTAAACTGTACGAGTTGTAGGTAGCTAACGTACTGCTCTTAGTTTACACACAGTTAATGAAGGCCGTGTGTCAATTGGGAATATGAGTGGGTTTCTTCCATGCACTCCTCATGGCTGCATTGAATTAATAAAGTCAACAGGTGTTCAGATTGCTGGTAGTAAAGCCGTGGTATTAGGACGAAGCAAAATTGTTGGAACACCTGTTTCTGAACTCCTAAAGTGGGAAAATGCGACTGTCACTGTGTGCCACTCCAAAACTAAAGATCTTTCAATGGAGGCATGTTAAAATGGGGCCGATTTTTTAAAGAAAAGTCCTTAAACTTGTTTTCTACTTTTAGACTCGACGTGCAGATATTTTAGTTGTCGGAATTGGCCGCGCTGAAATGGTTAGGGGAGACTGGATAAAACCGGGTGCAGTCGTCATAGACTGTGGCATAAATGTGTTATCAGGTATGTTCATATAGGATTACGAAGCATTTTATTTCGTAGCCATAAACAACAAGATAATGAAGGTCAACAGGACAAATGAAGGCGATAATATTTCTCTGTCTTAATGGATTGTTTACCAATTTAAAATCACAGATTCTACTCGATTATCTGGTAAAAGGCTCGTTGGTGACGTATGTTTCGAGGAAGCCAAAAATGTGGCTTCGTTCATTACGCCAGTTCCTGGTGGGGTAGGACCGATGACGGTAGCCATGCTTATGAAAAATACTGTACAATCTGCGCAAAGAACAGCCGCCAAACTTTTGCAAAGTGTCTGGAACATTAAACCTTTGCCACTCAAAATCGTTAGTCCCACTCCTAGGTAAGTTATTTCTTTTAATATGTAAATGTAAAAATATTATGTAAAATTAATGCATGAAATATACCTGCTTGATTGAGAAGTTTTCTAGGTTTATTTTAAATTGTTTCTATTCAGTTCTCAATCAAATATAAATATTACTCTATTATACTTTAAATATGACCTGTCGATATGAATCTTAGATAATGTAGATTCTTTTAGATTTTAATGTTGTTTAGGTTTTTATTGAATATATGAAGCGATATGGTGGAAGAATTAAAGGATTGTTACATGGGAGGTCCCTAAGCGCAAATCTAAAACTACGCTGGACGGACTCAATACGGTCGATGTGGAAAACGCACTCGAGGAATATTGTCTGTAACGAATGTGTAGTCATAAGTATCGCGTATCGCGCCTCCTAAAGAACAACATAACTTCAAACTTATATTAACGTTCTGCCTAGCGTAGTTAGAGATTGTAACGTACGTGAATGACGTACAAATATTTTTATTTTAAGGGAAGAGGAGATTGGGAATTTTGGTTTGAAAAGTGTTGCAGGTAAACTGCAAATTTGCCATGAAATTTTTACTGTGCAATATCCTAGTGTCTTCACAAATGCAATTTTCATCAGTAGAATTGCCTCAATCACTTAAAAATCACTGCGCCCTTGCACGAATCTAACCCACACCCGCAGAGGAGAAAATCTGCTGACATGCGTTTCAATCAGCTCGT
>QYTT01082199.1:24759-38700 GCA_006980735.1 Dasypogon diadema
TTCTATTCAGTTCTCAATCAAATATAAATATTACACTATTATACTTTAAATATGACCTGTCGATATGAATCTTAGATAATGTAGATTCTTTTAGATTTTAATGTTGTTTGGGTTTTTATTGAATATATGAAGCGATATGGTGGAAGAATTAAAGGATTGTTACATCGGAGGTCCCTAACTACGCTGGACGGACTCAATACGGTCGATGTGGAAAGCGTAGGAAGGATTCCATACTTGGCATTTGTGCTCGACAAGTGGTCGAACGAAAGTATTGTATAATGTGAGGGAACCCCTACGATCAGAGAACTTCCTAGACCAATGCCGGATGAAACCCAACATGGAATTTGTCCTAGAACAACGAAATTAATATAGGGAAACAGGTTAAGCTTGGAATCAAGCTTTACACCCTGGTCATTAACCGACTGCACTCGAGGAATATTGTCTATAACGAATGTGTAGTCATAAGTATCGCGTATCGCGCCTCCTAAAGAACAACATAACTTCAAACTTATATTAACGTTCTGCCTAGCGTAGTTAGAGATTGTAACGTACGTGAATGACGTACAAATATTTTTATTTTAAGGGAAGAGGAGATTGGGAATTTCGGTTTAAAAAATGTTACAGGTAAACTGCAAATTTGCCATGAAATTTTTACTGTGCAATATCCTAGTGCCTTCACAAATGCAATTTTCATCAGTAGAATTGCCTCAATCACTTAAAAATCACTGCGCCCTTGCACGAATCTAACCCACACCCGCAGAGGAGAAAATCTGCTGACATGCGTTTCAATCAGCTCGTCCACCAGAGTGGGTGATATCTCCTTAATTCTCAGGCAGTTAATATTTATCCACAAATTGGTCTATCTTGGAACATTGACATATCTATGCATTACTCATCTGCAGACCTCTTGAAATCTAAATATATTAACGCCGTGTCATAAATATTTCGTCTTTGAAGATTCTAACTTCGTTTAGCAATTTCCAGCTCACTTCCTCCGGATATACAGAAGACGAGCTCGGTGGGGGTTTTCTCACATCATCTCGATGGTCTTAGATCATAAATTCTCATTGTTATTATTTCGAATTGTGTTCTTATTTGCGTTTGGTCAAGATCTTGGCTCTTATTCACTGCAAAATATTCATTTTTTCAAAAAAGCTCTAATTACCTACAGACTTTCTTCAAATTTTTTTCCTTTTTAACTTTTTGCTTTTTCTATAATGTTTCACTAAGTTTCGAACAAGTAGTAAGTAGGTTCCATAATATCCAAAAAAATTAATGAATTTGAACTTTCTCCATGTTATACGGAGGGGTTTTTCATGCTGTACGATACGGTACATGTGGATGAAAGGAGAAATTTACAAGAGGAAATGTGTTAACGTAAATAAAACATGTTAAAAAACTGTGTAAAAGGAGACCCAGATATATGTACCAAGGGGGAACCCTGAATTTGCATGCAATGTTGCTTGAAAACCATATAAAAAAGATCTGCATAAATATTGACGCCGCAGTGATGGCCTTACGTATATTTAGCTTTTAATAATAATATGTGCGAGTGAAAAACTTTAAAGAATCTTCGCTTAATAATTTTTAGTGACATCATTATTTCTCGCTCCCAAAAGCCAAAAGACATCTACATGCTAGCAACTGAAATTGGGGTCCTTCATAATGAAGTTTCACTTTATGGCAACAGGAAAGCTAAGCTGTCTTTGGATATTTTGGACAGGCTACAACATAAGCAAGACGGAAAATACGTCGTAGTTACTGGGTTCGTATTTAGAATGAACGCAAATAAATATAGAATTGAATTTTTCTCAATATAGTGTTACTCCAACCCCTCTTGGAGAAGGAAAAAGCACCACTTCAATAGGATTAGTCCAAGCGCTCTGCGTTCACAGTAAAAAGAATGCATTTGCTTGCATACGACAGCCTTCGCAGGGTCCAACTTTCGGAATTAAAGGAGGAGCAGCTGGAGGTGGATATTCTCAAGTAACTTTTAAATTTTCTACACCTATTACCTTGTAATTCCAATGTTTTCAGGTAATTCCAATGGAAGAATTTAACCTGCACCTTACAGGGGATATTCATGCTGTATCTGCAGCTAACAATTTACTTGCAGCTCAGATAGATGCAAGAATATTTCATGAGGCCACACAAACTGATAAAATGCTCTATGACCGCCTGGTACCCAGCATAAAGGGTAAACGAATCTTCTCTGAAATACAGTTGAGGCGCCTACAAAGTTTAAATATCAACAAAACGGATCCTGAATCACTTACTTCGGAGGAGATACGAAAATTTGTGCGGTTGGATATTAATCCCGACACTATTACTTGGTCTCGAGGTAATTGAAAAAGAACCGAGAGGTTTTTCATTGTTTTCCAATTATCCTGATTTTTATAAATGTTCTTTTATCCCTCACTTCCAATGCAATTCACAACTTTGTCTACAACAACACCTTTGATTTCGCGTACTCATCACATCACGGATCACATTTTTGCTACTGCGAAGAATACCTGCACTTTCTGCAGTGATGCGAGAAATACCTCACACCTTTTAACCTAGTGCTCACTTATAAGACTCATATCAGACATAGACTTGAATTTAACTCACAAATTTTGGCAGGGCCAGGACGCACTATATTATCTGCGTTGGATATAATTCAAAAGAAAACTTTCAAACTTATTGGCGACGAAGCACGCAATATAGCATGCCTTAAGTCTCGTATCCACTGAACACACAAGCAGCGCACAAGCATGTTTTTTCACTTTATTTTTTGCACATTTGAACATTTAAAATTTTGTTGTGCGCAAAGACCTCAGTGGGTACAAGGCTTTATGCCTTTTTATCGCTATTTTAATGGACATTGTTTCAACCAAATTTCTGATCTGACTCTTTGTAGATCAATCTCTTCGTGTGATACCCGCGGATCGAACAGTCTTCACCCTTTCGACCTTGAGACACGATTTAGCAGAACAGTGAAATTCCGTAAAACCTTCTTGAGTAGAACTATACGAACGTGAAACAGACCCCCCCTCCCCACTAACTCCCCTTTAACTACAGCGTAAAAAAACCGTAAGCGTGGTTTGTGTTAGAGACTATTGTCATATTGTAGAGAAAACTAGAGCCTTTTTCAATCATGTGAAATTTCAGTAAAAATTTCATAGTAATACGACTTCAGAGAAAACATATTTAATGAACAGCTTACTTCTATGCAAAATAATCACAGGTTTATGTGTTTTCTAGTTGTTGATGTAAATGACCGCTTCCTTCGACAAATAACAATTGGACAATCACCAACCGAAAAGAATTTCACAAGAGTCACCGAATTCACAATATCTGTAGCAAGTGAAATTATGGCTGTTTTAGCGCTTTCAAAAAATCTGGACGATTTGAAAATGCGCTTGAGAAACATGGTAGTTGCTTTGGATAGATCAGGAAAGCCTGTTACGGCTGACGATTTGGGCGCTACTGGAGCTTTATTAGTACTATTAAAGGACGCCATAGAACCAACATTGATGCAAACCTTAGAGGGGACACCTGTACTTGTGCATGCCGGACCTTTTGCTAACATCGCACATGGTTGTTCTTCCATAATTGCTGATGAAATTGCAATGAAGTTAGTTGGTGAAAGTGGATACGTTATCACAGAAGCTGGTTTTGGTTCTGATATTGGTTTGGAAAAGTTTATTGATATTAAATGCCGGTCGTCTGGCAAGGTACCCAATGCGATTGTACTCGTTACCACAATCCGTGCTCTCAAAATGCACGGCGGTGGACCACCAGTTTCACCTAATGCTGATCTGCCGAGAGAGTACAGAGAAGAAAATTTAGAATTGCTGCGCAAAGGAATTGATAATTTAACAAAACATATTGAGAATGGAAAGGAATTTGGTATTCCTGTTGTGGTCGCAATTAATTCGCACATGTAAGTAAATTTTAAATGTTTATACTATTATAAATGTTTTCCTTGTTCTTAGCTTTTATTAAATCTAATTTGAGTAGTTAAAGTAGTGAAGTGAAAAACAAGAACGTCTCTAAGATCAGAAAGTTACTAATATTTGAGATTCTTTGGCGTACGCCAATTGCAGTCCAATAGTCACTGAAAGATCTAAAGGATGGTAACAATTAGGTGATTTTGAAATCACGCGTATCAGTCTGTCGAACTGCCCAGAAAAGCTGTTTTTAGCTTCGTTTTTTTTATTTTGATCTATCACACATTTCGCTGAACCAGTTCTCTCTCTGGATCCATATACAGATCAAGAGTAATTTCAAAATTTCCCTAAAAGTATCATTTCATCATCATCACTTGCAAATTGATATTTAAATAAAATGATATTAGAAATAGCATAAAATTAATGTATCTGTAATTTATAAGTTGTTGGACTTGGGTAAAGGCTAAAATCTTTCTCGCTTTGTCAATGCATATCCGTAAAGTTGGTTGCACATTAGATATCTGTTAAATTCCCCAGCCGTTTTTTAATGATCGAATCACGCGGATCATTAAAAAACGCAGCTATTATTACCATATGTATTAACATGTGTCTTTTCGTTTGAAATATTGCAAAATTTATTAGGTTTAAAATATTTTCCATTTATTTTATTTCACGGATGTACATTTTTTTAGCTTGTTATCATATTTAATACACCGTTATATTTAGTTAACAATTTGATTAAATTCTTGTCCAATCACAATAGGTTTTTATTGTTAACAGAAAAATTAGGCATTGTTCGACATCGATCGGATTCAAACTCTGAGTTCATAAAATGTGGTGTTGTAAAATAATGAACTGAAGAAACAAATTCAGTTCATTCCCCGAGTCAAAAAAATCTTGACCTTGAGCGGAATCAATTTTTGAATCGTCCCAGTTGAGTGGACTCAAATCTTCGGATGAGTGAACTAGAATTCAGAGGTATGCGGTTTCAAATTCTGAATATTTAGCAAAACTTCACGGCATAAAAGAACGAAGTCGATATTTTATCCATCAGAATTTAAACTTAACAACATTTCTTTGACGGGTCTTAAGTTATATTATCTCGAAACAAAATAAAGTAAAAGTATAAAATTCTCGTCTACGTTCTTAAGTGACGAGAACGAAGGTTCTTTATTTATTCTATCTGTATTCACGCAAGTGATTAGCACACTCAATGCACTTAGTCTGTGCAGAAATTTTCTAAAAAAACCTGGTAGGACAATAGTTACTCTCAATCTTCAAAATATATCAACTAAGAGCAATATATTAATTAATGAAGCATAACATATCAACCATCCAGTTAGATGTAGAAAAGTCCGATCTATGACGTTAATACTTCTTTCATTTCAATGATGTCAGCATTTTTTTATTATTGCATCTCTTTATTTTCAAATTATCGTAGGCTAAAATAAGTAATTGCCAATGTTTGTTTAATTTTGTATGCAGCAATGATACTGAGAAAGAACACGAAATTGTAAAAGCAGCTGCTTTGAATAACGGTGCATATGCCGCTGTAACCTGCACAAATTGGAGCGATGGTGGGAGTGGTGCAAAAGATCTTGCAAATGCGGTTATACAAGCCTGCGAAGAGATGGGTAATTTTAGATATTTGTACGATCTGCAGTTGCCCATCGTAAAAAAAATTGAACTAATCGCGAATAAAATGTATGGTGCCGGTTCAATTGAGATATCGCCCAAAGCAGCTGAAGCAATAAAAGTACTCTCGAGTAAAGTAAGTAAATTGAAAATTATATAATAGATACATGCAAGTCAATAAGGAATTCTATATTAAAATATTTTCAGGGTTTTAATAATTTGCCGCTATGCATGGCAAAAACTTCAGCATCTCTTACTGGGGATCCGACAATTAAGGGTGCTCCCAAAGGATTTGTTCTTAATGTAAATGACATCTATTTATCAGCTGGAGCTGGCTTCCTGGTAGTTATGTGCGGAGACATCTCCAGAATGCCCGGACTTCCTACGAGACCTTGTATTTATGATATGGATTTGAATACAAAAACAGGGGAAATCGAAGGGATCTTTTAATTGTTGAAACTGTCCTTTAACCAATTGATTACATATGTAAGTTGAGGGTGTAAATAAAGCCATGCAGTACAATAATCGGCATTAATTTTACTTGGATATATTTGAACGTGTATTCCCTGAATTCTTTTATATGTATAAATATGAGTTATTCGCACTATTCTCTTACTTATCTTATTTTCAATTTAAGGAAAAATATTTCGAGGCAATTGGGATTTCTAATAACTCTCTTTGTTATGTAAAAGAACAGCTGCGTTTTCTTATTCTGATCTGGATCATTTGGAAATTATGAATTCGGTTGAACTTTTAACCACGGGCAAACAGTTAGCGATTTTAAGATTCAAAAAATTCATCAGATTGTCATGAGGTTGAATAATTCAAGATTTCAAAAACGTTAACTCGGTATTTTCTAGGTTATACTTCACCATTTCCTGCGGTTCAACATGGAAATTTGATGAATTTTTCACACTGTTTATAGGCAATTTCGGGGTCAACTCAATTTAGAGTTTTCAATGACTCGGATCAGAATAAAAAAACACAGCTAATTGAAGACCTTGATGCAAAACGGGGATAAATCGAAATTTGGCGAAATTGAGATGTTATGTGCTTCCAGTTCTACATTTTTATCTTTATTCATTAGTACAACAATTTTGAAATTATACAAAGAGGAGTGGGAGACTGATAGCCTGTAGTGTTCTCAATGATATGGCACCAGGTTTGTAAATAAACTGTGCTTAATATAAACTATGCGGCCTTCATTTTCAAAAACGACCAAAAAACACTCAAGTGTCGTTAGCTCTGAAATGGTTTGTTTCGTAAAGATCTATCCCTGGATGCCCAATTGGTCACTTTAACTGTCCTATTATTCATGGATTAAAGAGAGTAGAGTGATGGAGAACCGCAGTAGCTATCGAAATAATCCGCAGCTGTTTTTGATAGTATCGGAGTTATTCAACATTTTTTGTAATTTTTGTCCAATATCTGATTTGTCAAATAATTTTATTAATATGCCGTAAGTAAGTAACTATTTTCCTAATCAATTTGAAAGGCCACAGCGTAAAAAGTGAAATGAAAAATTTTATTCGTGCCTATTTCAAAAATTTCGCTATTTTGTCAGAAATTTATTCTGCAAAATTGGAGCGATGACATCTTCTCAAGAAATTTTGATCTAAACCAGGGATTGAAACCGACATCGAAAAAACCGATATTTTGAAGACTTTTTCGATTTCGCTTACCGTAAATTGATTTGTGTACCAAAAACGGGTTTGAAAATGGTATTAAAACCGATATTTTAAAGGTTTTTGGAGAAAGGTTTATCAAATTATCAAATTAAACGAAGCCTTGATTTTTATGTACGGGGAACATTAGGAATGGCGTTTTCGAACATCCTTCGTTTTGCAACAATTACATTTTATTATACTAAATGCAAATGCAAAATATTATCCGTATAGGCAGCGGCATTTGCCAGATCACAGAACCATCCGTGTACTCCAAACCGGAGAATAACATTTTTCACTACAAAAACTGCAAACAAGTATGCTGTCTAAAAGGGCGTTTTTGGTAATATTTCTCATCTAGTTTTTGTGCAGTTTTCGGAGTAATACCTGTGCAAAATTGTTTCGTAATTAGATATTATTTGTACATTTCTAGAATAATGTCCGATAGTGAGAAACAAAAATGCCCAAAGTTGATTCAAATACTTTTCTGTTGAAATTGACTCGATAAATTTGGGATTTCTAAGATGCTTCTGCGAGTGAATTGTTAACCAAATCGTTTTAAACTGGCTTCTAGTGAAGGCAGAAATTATTTTTACAGATTATTGTGATTAGAAAACAATTGTTATAAATAATGTAGTAATTATTAAAGCTTTTCGCGTTGTATTCATAATAAGGTATTAATTGTAGTTTTTCAGGGAAATTATAAGTGAAATTTTAATAAAAAACAAAAATGACCTTATAAAACGGCATTGAAATTTTGAATCCGAATTGCGTGGTGGTTCTCTGCATATACATCAATTAGTATAATAATAAATTTTATAAATTATTATTTCCTGTATCGCTATTTCAGCGCTGTTTTATGTGTCCTTGGAAGTAAACAACAAAGACCTCCTGAAACTGTCAAGAAAATGATGAATGTAGTTAATATTTATAGCTGTAATTGTATACAATACCTAGCATAACGCAACCCACCATGAAAAAGGGTGGAAAACATCCAAGAGACATAAGAAATGGAAACATAATATTTCCAATTAAAGCACCAAGCCTTCCGAACATCATGGAGAGAGATACGATCATTGTTCTTTAAAATTTACGATTAATTAATCAATGCAAAAAATTATCATGTGTTTAAATTACCTTAATGATGTCGGGAACAAACTTACGATCACACCTAACAAAGCCGTTGATCCAATGCTTCCTATGGTAACATATACTGATGACATTATTAAGATCAATAGAGAATTTCCAGCCCAGAACATAAATATTCCAGTAAACCCGGAAATGGCTAGACCAATAACTAAGTGTAAAAATCTAGTTTTATATCTTTGAAATTTCCATATAAGCAATTAATTTTACTTAGAATTCCCTTGTTTCCTAGAGCATTAATTAATGCGCCTGCAACAAAGTACCCAAATAATCCTGCAGCTCCAACAATTATAGTATTTAAATACATATCGTCTGCAACGGCCTGAAAACAATTGAAGCACTACTTTATTTTTCGTGTATACACGATCAGATTGAAGCTCTTGAAAACATCAACAAAAGCCAATGACATGTTTTGGGTTACTTTAAAAATAATACACGTAAATATTAAAAATAGCAAACTCACAGGGGAGGGCAATCCTAACGGTTTTCGAGACAAGGGCATTTGAAGAATAAATAAATAAAAATAGATTACTAAAAAGCTCCGATCAACCCTAAAAACAGCTGATGAAGTTATATACAGGAGTGAAAAAAGCAAAATATCCTTAAATTTTTGCTCTACCTAAAGAGGCAAACATAACCTTCACATTATGCCTTACAAAAAAATGCAAGAGATAAATAATTAATTTCTCTTAAAATTCTAACGCTCAGAACTGAGAGATATTCGCAGGTAGCTTAATTCAAATTCTATACTACTAATGCACGCCGGGTGAAAATCGCTACATGAACAAAGGGTTTAACCAATACTTAAAAGTTTCTGGTGGAACTACACGAGCTTCAGTTTAACACGTTGGCAGCCACAATTAGCATAAAAGCTTTCGTGGGAGAATTATGTGTTAAAATGCATTTCAGCTGAAAGAGCTTTCAAGTGTGTATCAGCTGTGATGCATATGTCAACCAAAGTGTTAAATGACATTCATTAGAACCGTAATTCGGAATATAAACATTAAAAGAGGCAAAGTGTTTAACCCTTTCTGTTGCTAGTGAATTTCCTATTAGAATTTAGTTCGTCGTTTTCAATTTGGGGTCCTTCTTTGATGGGTATTCTTTTTTGTTTCACCTTGAATGCTTACTTTTTCCTCTTGTTACCTCTAGTACCCTTGATTTTGTGTAATCATCTGAATCAGTTGTGGTAGTGTCACTGATAATAATCGATCACTCATGATTAGACGACGATACTACTAAAATTTCTGCCTGAGCAGAGTGAATCGTGTCGTGGTTAATACGTCCAAAACCAAAAGTTTTTTTTTAATTTTTAGCACATTCAGAATTTTCTATGTTGTTTCTTATTTTAATTGCACTTAGTTCTAGTCTGACTTAATAAATAATAAATAAACGTTTCCTATTAAAATATGTATCCTTATTAATGAATAAATGAAATGAAATGAATCCGTAAATATAAGCTAAAGAAACTTACAGTTACACAATTTTCCAGTGGTAATTCCGCCGTAGTTTTCGATTTGTTAACACCGTACGTTATCATTGCGCAAATATTGGATGCATCAGTAGTATTTGACTCAAATTGTTTTTGCTCGAATTCGGCAATTAAAGAAAAAAGTTGGGGTAACCATAGCCTCATCGTATTTAACCTGTGCAAAATTTAAACAAATATTGTAGAAATTAACCAAAGTTAATGGTATTATTCACTTACCCCAACAAAATAAAGAATTGAATAACATAAACGTGAATAGAGTATGCTAAATATGGTTTGGAAAACATTGGTTTAAGCTGTTTCAGACCATTTTGTAAAGATTGTAAGATAGCCTTTTTTCCAATTCCTTCTTTTCCTTTTGTTGTGTTTACAACATCTTTTTTTGTCGAGTCTCTAACTTCTAGATTTTCAATAATTAGACTTTGTATCTAAAATAAAGATTATAATTAATATAAGAAATATAACGATTTTACGAAACTTACGGGATAACTGTCTTTCGGTTTCCTCATATTTAAAGAATATATGTACTGAAACACCCGCAGAGCCTCTTCATTTCTGCCTTGGGACATTAAAAATTTTGGACTTTCCGGCAAGAAAATTATAGCAAAACCGCTTAACAGACTTGGGAATGCACAAACGGTTAAAAATAATTGCCACGAATGAATAACTTAATGTTGAACTTGTTAAAGTTTTGTTAATATGGACTGTATAAGAATAAACTTACTTAAAACGTTTTCAAAAATAATTAAGTTCAACTGTGTTGGAAGAATTCCCCATGCAATTAGTGGCAATACGAGCGTTGCGATGCTGAAGAACATTCCTATAATCATCATAATTTTGGCTCTATGTTTAAGCCCATGAAATTCTGTTACGTACGACATTAGGACTGCGAAGGGGCCACATACTCTGAATTAAAAACCAATTATACGGGATGTTAAATTCCAATCAAACTTTTCTTTACAGAAATCCTCCTAGGTACTTAAATGTCATTAAAGCATACACATTTTGGCTAAGAGAACCTAGTACGACACATATACCATCTAAAATATACCCAAAAACCAACAGCTTTTTTCGGCCTTTCGTGTCAGCAACATAGCCCCAAAAGATGGCCGACGTTATCATTCCTGAAATAGCATTAAGTAGAATTATTTATAAATTTATATATAAATATATAAACAAACCTGCATATGTTATTGCATTCAGAATACCTTTGTCCATCAACGTAAGCTTTAAATCACATTCTGCATTTGGAAGAATATATGACATGGTCGACGACTCGTACACAGTTGCAAAGCAGGACGGTACTGCTATGAGTAGCAACATGAAATTAAAACGTCCGAATCCAGTAGCCGAAATAGCTTCTTCGAAATCAGCTGGTTGCTTTGCTTTTGCTTGATGTAATAAAATATAGTTGGAAAAATTTGAAAGAAAACAATAAAGAAATCTAGGCTAGGCAATAACTATAATATTTAAAATTGTTTATTATAGACTCATGGTGGCACATATGTAACTTTCTCAAACCAACACCGGTTATCGGGTTAATTTAGGCGTTCTTATGCAGGTTTTCTCTTCTATAGGCACGCGATTGACTTTGATTCATTTGGGCTACGGTGATTCATTTGGGCATCAATGGTTCAAGTAATTCTGCTAAGGAAAATTGTACCTGTGAAGTCAGTGGGATATTGTACGGTAAAATTTTAGAATACGAATTGTAGATTATATTCCCAACCTCCTCTTTCCCGAAATATCCTTCCGCGTAAGCTGTCCTGTGTGGCAATACCGAAAAAAGTAATCCCTAACCGTTTGAATAAAGTGTCAATTTTCCTACACCAAAAATAGAACGCTAGAGTTTGCCTCATTTAAACCTAAAAAATTTTCCATTGTGATACCACATAATATCGAACCTCATCGGAAAGGGCTCTTGTAAATAGAGCGAAATTGACCGGCCACAAGAGTACATGAATCTTGCTATTTGTGTTACTAGATATATATATGTACTCCTTAGAGGATCTATCACAGTTCAGTCAAAGTTGGTCACTTATTAGCTTAACAACGCCCTTAGAAGGCGAAACGTGTAGTGAATAATATTTTATTTTTTGTAAATCAATCAAATGTTTTTTCTTGAAAACGATAGACGTATAAAACAATACATCTACCTATTTTTTCGCATTATGTTTAATTGAGAAAATTTTAACATGTAACATGTTTTGAGTTTGAGGGAATGGGTTATATTTCGAAACAATATCTAGTATGCGTTTTTCGGAAACGCTCCATCTATTTATATTATGATATCTATGCGTTCCTTAGTCCTTATTTCCATGATAACAATGACATATATAAACAAATAAATGTCACCCTAAAATTCAATGGTAATCGACCACTTAGCAGATGCTGTCTATTAGTAGATTAGATATTTTTGTATATTCTAGAGGAGACATCTCTAGAAATAAGAAGATTGGTTAGTAGAAAATTGTAGTATTAGTACAACCGTAATTTCTAAGTATATCACATAAATATTTATGAAAGTGCCCACAGAATACCCACGACTTAACTGTTATGTCCATTTATTCATACTTTACGTGTACACTTTTACGCGCAAACAAAACATAAAATTATAGAATAAGAAAACACTTTAGTGAATGACATAATAATGTGGAAATGCACCAGTCACAACTTTACTTAAAATTGGGATATTTAAAAGGAACGGAAGGATAATGGCAATCATACCTTTCACCGTATTTTCTGCCATAGTGTGAGAATTTCTATCGACTTCAACTGCTGCTTTAAGATTTCAGACCACAAACTACATCCGGACCGAACGATATACAATGAGCTCTTGTGAAAGAAAACCGATCTGGCATTAATGATAAAACACGACTTTATCTGAACAGAATTTTCCTTTTCATCACTAATAACATAAAACTGGTAGCAACAGTCGTCCATTGTGTACAGATATCTTAGATATTTAAATAACAAACCCTGCTAAGTAATTACATGATAAGAAGAAAAGACGTAAGAGACTAATTTTTGGATAGTAGATATTTGCATAGATTATAGACTGAAGAGCAAAATATTAAACAATTTCATCAACAGCAGAGAAAATGTTAATTCAAAAGCTGTGAAAATTCCTACTAAAAATTCAGCATTAGATAATATAAGGCTTGTTTTCATCTTTGAGTTACGTAAAAAGCTTAGCTGCTAACGTTATTTAAAATTCTAACTCGTGTTCATAAGTAAAATCAAGCAACAACAATCACTTACAAAATGAAGTACACCTAGATAAAATCTTTTAAAAAAAAATCTAATATGTTTGTAGAAAAATTATGACGTGCTTATTGCATTTGTAGCAGTTCCCGTCGTTCCTTTCGCAAATCTTGGATAAAAGGTCGTGTTTACCAAAAATGTTAGCAAAAAATAATTTTGTAGTGTCGTGTAAATTTGAAAATTGTCCTCATATTTCAAACTTCTGACAAATTACAAGTGAACAAAGATGTATAAGATTTTCAGTGATTTTCACTTATTACAGTGTGCTAAATATTTTCGCAGTGAAAATAAAATAAAAGAAGCCTTAATACATTAAAAGCGCACAAAAACTTGATGATAGATCCAGTGCAAACTATATACATCTACTGCGTGCAGATAACTACATGTACTAACATAAATTATATGATCAAAATATCTTATCTCGGAGTTGAAATGCAAGTAAGAAGTATGAGGAAGCGATTAGCTGTAAAGGTTTAAATCATCAGTGTCATAGTTATGTTGTTTTCGCAATAAATATTCCTAATAAAAGTAAGCATTCACTTATCATTTGTGAAACAAAAGAAGCTCACTTACTTCGAGAAAAATGTAATGCCAATGCAAATATGTAAGAAAGAATCTACAGTCACTTAGGTAAATGTACTGGTCTAGATACCCGTGTCTATTTACTTATGTAGATATATTAAAGAAAAATATTTGTTTAAATTTAAATTAAACAAATTCAAATTTTGTTTTTTGTTGACATGATAAACTTGTTTTTTCTGTTAAAAATTATAAGAAGAGAAGCACTGCATGTGTTCAGAGAGAAATAATT
>QYTT01082200.1:0-16893 GCA_006980735.1 Dasypogon diadema
ATGATTTCATCGTCATCGTCATCAAAAGTTTAAAGGAAAGTCATAAAAAATGTAAAACAAAAATCGATTGTAATTAAACTCCTGCGAACTATTTAAAGGCATATATCGACATATGTTAATTGTAATAGTCGACGGTTTCCCATACACAAAAAAAATTTTTTGTTACGTATTACAATTAACGCGGCTACCATGGTTCAAGCCTGCCTCTTGTCTAAGTCAATTATAGAGCTTAAATTATTTAAATGTCCATAAATGAGATCTTCTCAATCTTTATTTCTAGAGGCACAATAGCGAGCATACTCATAGTTTTTAATAAGCAGCAATATATATCTCTAAACTGCTAAATTGGAGTATTATACTCTAAATGTAAATTTTACTTTTTACATTTTTCTGAAAAAAAAGCATTAAGGACATTAAATTGAAACTGAACTGAACTTGCTTTTGATAATGGCTTTCCGTCCGTTTTCTTCTTTTTCAACTAGTGAGTTTCATATTAAAATTTTGTATAGTATAAATAAGTGTAAAGTTTTTTGTGGTAAGCTGTTAAATTTATTGAAATTTTTATTGAAGTGGGAATGTTATGTTTGGCATGTTTTAGAGTATATACTAAGGTTAAATTATGTATAGTATAATTGTGTAATATATTGTTTACATATTTCAACACAATTTTTATTAAGTAATGTCTCTACAGCGCTATCAAAATAACTCTTCTCTTCCCCAAATATTATTCCAAGAACAACACTCGTAATAAATTATGTCCGTTACGAATCCATATATAATATACTTCCTCTTTTTCTTCTTATTTTCGATTACTGGGGAGGCTCCCCTGTAAGACCGAAGTTTTACCCCAATCAGGATATGACGCCAAAACGTATGGAACAAAAACAAATAAAGAAGAAACAAAACGGTGATGAGAGGGAATTTACAGCGAAACCAGAAAAGGTTTTAGGTGCCTTACCGGGCTGAGATCAACTGATAAACTGTGTAAAGAAAAACTGAAACTAGTAATAAAGAAAATGTTAGACCGAGAGAGTGAGCCTGCCTGTTTTAAAATTGGCTAATTGTTCCGAATTCGACTAAACCTTTTACAAAGGATAATAGAATGCTCAATAGAATTCAGTACACCGCTGGTCAAACACATGGAATCCCCTCCTCTCCTAATTGTAGCTAAAAATTTACCATTATACGAATGATCAGCACAGAGATGATTTAAAAAATTGAACCTCCTTAGAAGCAGAGTTACTATCAAATTGGATATCATTCGGCAATGAATTGTCGAAAAGAAATACAGTACTGATGCTGTTATGTTTCATGTCAATTTCCACGAACTCTATGTAATTTTTTTACACTTTTCAAGAGTGTCAAATCGAGATAACAACGATTAGGACTCATTATTATTAACAAAGATCTTTGATTCTGCCAAAAGAAAGAATTATCCAAGAAATTTCATTGTTAAATTTTGAAAATCGACAGTTTTGAAAAATGTGCGTCTCCACAATTTTATTATAATTAACATTTTGTATTAGTTTGAGCCCGATAGTAACTATTAACTAAAACCTATTCATTTTCTAGTCTGAAGATATTCCTTATCCTACATCTACCCCCGCATGATTTCATTAATCGTTATCTAAAAAAAATAACGTTAGTAAATTAAAAAGTATAAGTCACACTTTTTCCAACTATCGCCATCTATTACTTAAATACTTGATTAAAAATTTTACTAACGTTATTTCTGAGTTTAAATCTAAAACCTAAATGTACAGTGCCTTTTATAGAAAAAAAAGAATAATTTTTTCAGCATACCACAAAATAACTAAACGTTTAGAATAATATTTGCAAGACGCATATAACAGAAAAACAACCATCCAAGAGTATCAGATAACTGCCTTCTTCCCCACTCTAGAGTTTTCAATTATCCTCTTTTTTTTAAAAAAAAAAAAAAAGAAATTATTATAAAAGATAAAACTCACAGAAAATTTAATTTTAAAGTGAAATCCGCACTGACAATAAAGCGAAAAAAATGTATTTTTAGTATAAATTTCTTATTTTTTTAAATTGTATTTAGAAACCAGACATGGTTACTGTTATTTTTTTCGTATAGAAAAAAAATTATATACATATGTATATCTTCCTTGATTGTGTAAGAATAGTGTGAGTATTTCCTTCATGTAACGAAAAAAAAAATGTACATGTAAAAAGTATACAATGTATGTAATGATGATAAGTGTCGTAATTGTTTCCTCATAAATTTATATTCGTAAGCGTATTGTTGTTCGCCGTAAAATGTTTTCAAATTATACTAAAAAAAAAGGTCCTAGATCTAGTTAGGAAAGAAAATAATTATGAGATTTATTTATCTTTTGAGTATTTCCATGTCACCGGCCTATTATGTTATTTTGATTTTTGTTCAATTGTAAATTTTATCCTGTAAGAAAAGAAATATAAAGAAAAAGTATCAACAAATAGCATTAATCGTATTTTTCTTAATCGTCTCAAGGGAACTTTAGTTATTCTCATCCATAAAAGAGATAAGACAAATCTCTACAACTATTGCCCAATAACATTAGCAAACGCGTCTACTACGCAAACTGAATGAGAATATCAATAGAACACAGGGGAAATTTTATAAGCCTTTAGATGAGCTAATTTCAACTGGCGGCGTCTAGACGGGGATTTAAATTCCGGGGAAGCAGACGCGTCGCATATCATTTACATGCAGTGTGGGCAGCAAGGATTGTATACCTTGATCGTGCCAGGGACACTTAAATAAACAGGAGGCAACAGAGACGAGTTCTGTCTTACGAAAATCTGGAAGAGGCTTCACTGAAACAGTTGGAAAGTTAAGTTAAGGTTGTGATCTTGTGTGTCTGCGAGGGAAGTCCTTGCATAGTTAAGACACGTTTTTCCCTAGGGGGATCGGGGAAAAGACCTACTGAGTATATCAATTCTCAACAACCATTTCTATCTTTTCCAGACCTTGAGTCTACGGTGGATTAGTCACCACCAACAGGGCATTTAAAATAAGTTTGTGATCAGAGATCTTTGTTTAGCCCATCCTGCCATTTCTGAAATTTCCTGTTTTCATATGTTTAGCATTTGGGCTCGGCTGTAGCTTTCAGGGGACAAATATTGCAAGAACTTCCCATGATATTGTAGAAAGTATTGCGGGAATAGATTCATAATGCCTGCAGGCAAATATCTAACACGTCCCTTGCTTAATGTCCATTCTCGCACCGTACAAATGAGTTACAATGACAGAATAAGAACTTTTTAAGCAGTAACAAACATCAAACTAAAATACATTAAACTTTTTTGTTTATTATTGAAAGCAAAATTTTAATATTTTAAATAGAAATTTCAGAAATTTATAATTACTCCGGAATTTTATGTAGAAAAAGTCGTTTCACTTGCACAGCCCCCTATATCCTTCCCATTGGATGTAGATCTTAAAAATTCAAAGTATATGGTGGAATTTGTGATATTTCTCTCCTTGCTTGTCTTCGCTGCTGTTTGGAATCTTTCTTACCGGCCCCAGTTTCATTTAATTCTGGTGTCTTCTCCATAACGTGTACCATAATCGGAAAATCAGTTAATGTTCCACTTTTCGTTTTACTCACGTAGGTAGGAACAGAAAATCGCAAATCAGAGTAATTAGTACACATCCGTCGTGATAGGTGCAGAAAACTTGTCTTTTCACAGAACTCTTTTAAAATTTTTACGCGAAACATTTTGCATATATTACTCTGAAAAACTTCAAATTTGTAAAAAAAAAAAGATGCGTTCGACAAACTAGAAGAAATGAAGGCCAGAAGTTGATATAATTGAAAAGGAAAAGCCTTCTTGGTAAAGTTTCATACACTCTATAATTTTGTCATTTGTAGAGTGATTAAAAAGGTTTTCAAATTTCATCGGCTCTTGTGAATTTAATCACTCGCTGTATTTATCCATTAAAAATCCAAAGTTGGGCATACATTCAATATTCTGTTGTGTAAGTGTGCGTTAGCTCTTTCTTATACATTTTTTAGCCTAGTAAATTTCCAGATGCAGCCCTCAATCTACCAAAAATTGAATAGCCCAACTAACTCTGTACGATAACATGTTCGGCATGGGAAAAACTACCGGTAGTTCGTCAATATCTATGTTACCGACTTGCTATTCACGACATACATAACTTATCGCCTCACTTAGATCCTCAAGCTCCTCCACCGCAACTAATTTTTACTGTATAACTTTAACTCACTGCACTCTTCCATCTCAAAAAATTTATATACTGAACAGACACATAATGTACTATAATTCACTGACCTTTATACTAGTAGCACGTGGGTGGCACTGACTTTGATACAAGGAGTATCATAATAGAATTGAGGACCAACTATTATTTTAGAACGGTGAGTACGGATTTCTCTTGCATGTTTGTTGCAGGTATAAAGTGTATTATTCACCTCGGGACGCTGAAAAAATAAACAACGCTTTAGTAAAAAACAAAAAAGACAGAAAAAGACATTTAAAAAGTTTTGTATATTTATTAATATATAGATCACTTGCATTTGGAAATGAAAGAATATAATTCCGACAAAGCCACTTTGTTCTAAAAACACAAAACCAAATGCTTTCTAGAGTAGTATTCATTAAAAAAATTCTCAATAAAATGTAACAAACTAAAACTCAGTCATCGATAGTTATAGAAATCACTTTAAAACTTCAGTCGGTCGTGCAAACCTTCTCGAATTTAAATAGCATCTGCAGGTTCGTTTATGACCTCACTCATTTGTCCTCTTTGATTTATTCTGCGGGTCCACCGATAAAACTGAATGCAGACATTATTCTTATAAATAAATATTCCAATTAACAACACTAGATAACCAATAAGTCCCAAAATATGGAATTTCTCCCAAGCCATGCTCATCGCCAATATCCAAATTGCGACTACCCCTAAATTGCTTAGTAAAATTCTGTTAACCGAACAAGCGTTTTTCGTAATTGTTATGCCCGTGTAATTATAAAACACCACCGAGACCATAAACAAGCCATGTACTAATAAAAGTTGATAGTTGTTAAAGAGTTGATACATAGCGTCTGGAAGATCCTCTACGACACCCCTAGCATTGTTACCGAAAGGCGATCCAATTTTTAAGAAGTTGAATGGAATTTGTAATATAAACATTGCAATAAGTCCCAGTATTCCTTCCCATCCAACAGCTTGTAAAGCCGGCACATTCAGAACCTTCACATACTTTTCCTCGTAGACCAGCTGAAGAGCTTGAATGATTTGCGCGCAAATCATCAGTAGATCCCCAGTCAGAACGGCCTTGGAGTCCTTCATTTCTGTGTTAGCATTATCTATGTCAGCTACACAAACTAAAAACGCCCCTAAACTTATCGTGAGCATTCCAAGCCACTGATGGGATTTTAATGTCAGATTAAGAATATTATTACTGAAGAGTCCAATAAATATTACGGCCGTTCCTAAAAACATGCTGTGCAAATGAGGAAAAACTGATGGTAACAGGTAATTTACCTCTTAGAACTTGAGAACTGGAAGCGTAGGATAGATATATCCCGTAGAGAAACATAGAAGTCGCCAATACGTCACACAAAGCTGGAAGTAGGAAAATTTTCAAGGAGAATTCTCTACCGCCAGCTGTAAGAAAATGCACATCCTCAGAGCCATCCTGCAAATTAGTAAGAAGAAATTCTTTTTAGAATTATGTACGATATATCCGTGTAATGTAGAGGTATAGGAATGTTTTCTGCGCTCTTTGTTTGAGACCTAATGGTGTATTCCACGCTGTATGTAACTCTTTAAAAAATATTTGAGTAAACTTTCAGAATAAAATATCAAATCGACAAATCCGGTAAGGGTGATTGTGAAAAATAGTTGCTCGTCAAGAGTCAACACCGAAACCCCTTCTACAACGAAGTAGAAAAGAATATACTGGATCCGGATGTGGGAGAAAATAATTTACCATTACAAAAAAACAGTATCGAGTGCTACGTATTCCCAGGGAGGAGGCGATTTATGTTTCACGAATTAAAAAATCCCCAACTTCGAAAAGTGGTAAATTTTACTAAATTTCTCACCAAAAATGCCCTACCCTATTAACACACTGCTCACCGGTAGTATTTCAACAACGGCTACTAATAATAATGTAAACTAATTCTCTCCCTTCAACCCCCATCCTCATATCGTTGTGCTGGGATTCTATCTTTTCTAGTTCATAAAATATTTGAACTGAAAGTGTCGCTATTTCAACTCTGACCTCACTGACCGATCATCAAGAATCTGAGGTACTCCTTGCAACTTTAAAAACTGGAAATTTAGCATAACGGTACTGTTTAAAATACAAAAAAATTAAAAAATCTGAAAAAATGCGGATTTGGAGAACACCTGGATCGGTTGAACCAGTTCTGAGTATGCTGGAGGTAACTCTCACAGGTATTCTGCCATGGATTCGAGAATCTCACCAACCCTATGGAGATAGAGCCCTATCATCGCTGTCCCACGTCTCTTGCCATTCTTTCCACCGCAAGGAGTAAAATTTGAATTAGTCTCGCAATAACGACTTCTGGCTCCGACACTGTGCAATAAGCACAGGGCCCAGACGTTTCGTCTGAAGAAGCCAGGGAATTGCAAAATATGCCACCCATAAGGTACCCAGTTACGTGAGACCAGACAACAATTCTAACAATTAATCTAGCCTGAATGGTGTATTGCTCGAGTAATTTTTGCTAGATTTGTACACAAGCTAAAGTATAGTGCATATTCGTAAAAAAGGGCTTCCCCCTTTTCAAGTAAAGCAATTTTTTAGCCTCAATAAATAGAAAACTGAGGTAACGAAAAGTAAACATCATATTTTAAATTATATCCCGAAATACCTACCCTCTTACTACGCAGAATGGCGAATGCAATTTTATAGATGATAAAACACAGGAACTGGCCGAAAAACATTACACTTGTCTGGACAAGAGGATGTTGAAAACGCCTGTAAACACCATCACTACCCATAGATTCCAAATTATCAGCCCATCTAGAAAAACAAATACAATGTACCCCAAAAGTCTAGAGAAAAACACAGCTAATTAACTTAATTAGAAAGATATTTGCTACACCAGTCACAAAGAATATCAGTGGAACAGACGACATTCTCCTTACGTTGCAAATTAACAAAAAGCATTAATATTACAATAAGTTCGCCGTTTTTTTTCTAATCTTCAAGTACAAAAGTTGATAAATCTTAACACAACACTTATCGTGATCTTCTTCTTTTTAACGATTAGAGTCAAGCACAACTTGGCTCACACGCGACGGGAATATGAGCGAAGGAAAGGTGGAAAATGAAAAGGAGTTGGCCGGCCTTAGTGTTAAATATTTTCACAAGTTTTATGCAGTTGAGGGTAAGAAGCAATGCAGTAATGAAAAAACAATCGTAATTAAAAATATTTCCTTTAAGCAAATTTGGGCTGTATTGCTTTTTAACGCCGCACGCCGTATCCAGCCTCGCATGTACTAAAGTGTCAAAAAATTGCTTTGGGTTATATAGCGGCACACTTTTCCTTTGTGGTTTCGTTTATTTCACAGATTTTACAGCACATATGAATGGTTTTGAAATACGGACCCTACCCGGAAAGGTAAGTGTCCAAATTGGACTCGAATTTAATTCGGGTCAGTGAATAAAACTCTTTATCTAGGGTCGGTCAATGATAGCCACAAAAGCATATAAGCCAGATGATACTATCTTTGAGGAAGAACCATTTGCTTCATGTCAGTTTTCATGGAATACAGCTTATGGATATGCTGCCTGTGACCACTGTATGAGACCATTAGAAACAGCTGAGGAGAATGTTCGTCGATTGACAAACGACCAAACCATATCGCTTCCATTCCCAGAACAGTGTCCTACCAAGAAATGGCTTGATCAGTTTACGTGTTGTCCAAGCTGCGGTATACGATACTGTTCAGAGGAATGTCGAGTGGAAGCTCAGAAGAAATATCATGCAGCCGCTTGCATGGGCACATTTAGAACTGATGACACCCATCCGATAAATATTTTGAATGAGACATGGAAGTCAGTATCTGCTTTTCACTTCACTGCTTGGGCGAATATAAATTCATGTTTTCTTTAATGTAGGAAAATGCATTATCCCCCAGAAACTGGCACAATTATGCTCGTTGTTCGAATTTTGGCGATGTACAAACAGAGCCGCAATAAAGAAGAATTCATGCAAACTTTGAAGTCGTTTCAATGTGTCGTCGTGAACGAGGAGTTGATGATTTTCCACAAAATGCTAGGGGCCAACTTTGAACGTCAACTTACTGGGCTTTACGAGGCATTTTGCAATGCTTTTAACTCTGAAGAGTTTGCCTTGGTAAGTAATCATTTTTTAGAGGTGCCAGCAAAGTGCTAGGGCATGCACAGAAGACCCAGAAAAGAGGAGACTTCACCTCAATTAATTTTTTTGAAAATTCCACTTTTTCAGTTTAGTAGCCCCGATGCCTTTAAGTCTTTGATGGCACTAATCGGCACCAACAGCCAGGGAATTGCTACCAGTTCGTATGCAGAATGGGTGAGGAAAGTTTCTGCATTGGACCTTCCAACGAACGCCAGACTCCAACTAGATAATTACATTGATGAGATTTACCACAAGCTGAACGAATGTGAGTTCATTTTGTTAACACATCAGCAAAAGAATTAAAAATTACCAATTTAGTTGCTGGCGAATTTCTAAATAACGAAGGATCCGGACTGTATGTCTTGCAAAGTAAAATCAATCACAGTTGTGTACCGAACGCTCAATCCAGTTTTCCCTACTCGAATGATATTCTGGTTTTGAAGGCCTTGAACGAAATTCAACCAGGGGAGGAGATTTGTATATCTTATCTGGACGACTGTCTATTGGAGAGGAGCAGGCATTCCAGACAGAAGGTTAGTTCTTATGGGTGGAGAAGATGCAATTGTTTTATTTCTTGAAAATTCTCAGGAACTGAAAGATAATTATCTATTTATTTGCAAATGTCCCAAATGCGAGCGGCAACTGAATGATCCGGACGAAACGAGTGAAGAAGAGGACAATGATTGTGATGTTAGCATGGACGAAGATGAGGATATGTAAAAGTGTATATTTTTTTTTACATATACGAATAAAATAATGAACTGTTTTCTTATCATTTGCCTGCGTACATGGTTCCCTGGTAGTAAAGGGGTCGACGAAATAGAAAGCTAATCGGCTCCATTAGTAGGCACTCAGTGAACACTCGGTCGGTGCCTCGACCCGGAGCAATAGACTGTGAAGGGTTTATTGCTTGTAGTACAGATTGAAGATGAGCGCAATCGCGGTAGGTATCGCTGGGCAGATAGTGGAGAAAAAGAGTGCATTGCCTGCCTTAGGAGCTGATTAATCTTTCTGTTATTGCTTAGTCAATGAAGAAAACATTCTTAATGAGGCAGCTGACGGAAAGTGGGTGAAATATGCTATAATGTGGCCCAAGTGATTATTCCGCTGTGCTCACCAAAAGTCCAATAGATAATTTAAAAAATGATTTTATTTCCCAAAAAGAAAACTTCGACATATTCGTTCACAAGAAACAAATTTCATCATAAATAACTGAATGACCAAAAACATCCACTAAGCAACTTAAGAAATAAACTAGACAAGTTTCTTTGCTTCAAAGAAGCTTTTTAGATGTCTCATTTGCCAGAAGCCCATTGTCAGCAGAACAACAGTCTGGGCCAGAGACCAATACAACACCCGGGAATTCGTACTTTCGCTGGTCTGTCGGAAACGCTCTTCCCTGTACCTTTGGTAGCTTTGCTCTTTCGTTATTTGATCAACTTGATCCAATAGTTGTCGGATTCGAACTTGTAGTTCTGTGAGCTTTTCTTTCTGCGCCACATTTGCATAATCAATAGCATGCTCTCCAACTTGAATGTCCAAGTGTACACGCAACTGAGACCCACTAAACCATGCCGTGCTGTTCGAGTACATACAGATGACATGTTCACCAGGTGTCTGGGAAGTGAATGGTATTTTCCCTTCAGAGCTGTACACTCTTGATAGGACGATTTTATCGTTGGCGTCTCTAACTTCTACATGCATCCCAATACCTGGTGAAGACGGCATAAAACCGCCAGAACGTGGATCGTACAATTCCACTTTGTACACAACTGAAAAGGGCAAAATTAGAGACTTGTTGCAATTCAAATGTGCGGCGCCATACCTATGACTGTGGTTTCATCTGGGATTTCCTCTATAAAACATTTCCTTTCCGTTTCTCCTATGTGGAAGTACAATCCAAACGCATAATCGAAAAGGCATAACAGCACGATAATTGAGGGAACTAATTTCTGCATTTTTGCTCGGAATTTGCTACTAAAAATGCGACACGTCAACGTCTGCTTCTTGAACTTCCTCTTTTGACGAAAACGAAATTGAACAGCATTAGGAAGAATCCACGAGAATATCGTTCAGAAGTATTGCCAGGCATATTTGATTAAATGCTTTCGTTATTTTCTAGGTTGACAAGAACTACTATACCGTTCCATCGACACAAAGAAGAAGACTAGAAATTTGCTACGTCCATAAAACATCTGTCACTTAAGTTGAATTTGGGATTTCTCTACAATGGACCTGATTTTATTAATCGGTATAGCGACATCACTGTTGCTTGTATTGATTACATTATATTTTTGGAGTAAACGACAGGAGCAGCCAAAAGGTATACAAGTTCTTTTTGTCATACTGTTTCAAATACGTAAACGAAATTTCCAGTTGATCCAGTCCGAAGACCACAGCCTAGACCACAAGAAAATATACCAAGGCGGGCACAAATTGCTCGCAATCAAAGAAATCGTCTTCGAGTCGGTGCTGCAACTCAACCAGTAGTAGCTGATCGAGAAGCTGAAGAAGACAGTGATGAAGATGAGCAAAACAGAGAAAGGCAAGGACCCCATATCGATGAAAAAGTTGGCGCAAAGAAAAGGGCTAAATTAGAAGCAAAAGCAGAGAAGAAAGCTCAACGAGAAATTGAGTTACAAATGAGGGAAGAGAAGAAAAAGAAAGCCGCCGCTGAGGAAGAGGAACGCAAAAAGTTAGAACAGAAGGCTGATGAGGAAGAAAAGAAACGGGAAGAAGTTGAACGTCTGGCCAGGGAGGAAAAGGAGCGTAAAGAGCATGAAGAATATTTGAAATTGAAAGAAACTTTCAGCATCGAAGAAGAGGGCTATGATGAAATTGAAGATGAAGAAAAACAAAATCTTTTACAAGAATTCGTTAAGTATATTGAGGAGAATAAGGTTGTCGTTCTCGAGGACTTGGCAACGCACTTTAAACTGAAAACACCAGAAGTAATTGATAGGATTACGCAACTACAAGCGAACGGTACATTGACTGGGGTTATCGATGATCGTGGCAAATTTATTTATATATCCGAAGAGGAGCTATTGGCTGTTGCCAAGTTCATTAAGCAAAGGGGTCGAGTTTCTATTACTGAGCTTGCAGAGTGCAGCAATAAACTTATAAATTTGAGCGGAGTCACAACCTAATAAATTGTTTTAGATGAAAAGCTTTTAATTTCTATAGCAATATTTATTTCTTTATGACTTTCAGCGATAAAGCTGGTAAGTTCTTAAAACCTATAAAAGAGTGTAGCAGAAAACGCTAACTAAAATGTTAAATGGTAGCAGTAATAGAGTGAACTAAAGCTACATAATTGAAAATTAATTTTTTAAGGTATTGCCTGAACTTAAGGAACAATCCACGATATCCCAGTGGCTTCGCAAGTACAATTCTCGTTAGTATAATTGCCTCAATCGCTAGTATCCAGATAAAACATGTCGCCCTTTGCAGGAATTGAGCGCACGCCCACAGAAGAGCAAATCTGCAGACGTACGCTTTGGACCGCTCGACCATCATAAAAAGACACGACTTATGAGTAGCTAGTATTGGCATAAGGGAGCGTTACTATCTGCTCTCTGTCCATACACAAGGCGAAAATAATTGTTGGGTTGGAAATTTAAGAATTTCGCTCTAAATTCCAAGGACCTTCGACTACTTTTATCTCAAAACAAGATTCTTAAATGGAAGAATCGGTAAATTCCCTCCGTTTATTCAAAAAAAAGGTGATTCAAGTCAAATTTTACTAGATTCTAGTTAATATTTCAAATACCAAATGTGCAAAATGTCTTTCATACTTCTATCAATTACAAACTATCAAATATAAACAATCAGCCTTAAATAAGAATTTTTAATATCACTATGTCACGAATCATTCATTGCTTATCTGTTGCTGAAGATGATTAAAATTTTTTTTTACTGACTAAGGCACGTTTTGCTCCTAAGCTGCACGTTCCATGCAGTTTGGACAAACGTCTTTATGACGAAGCCATTTATCAATGCACCTATTGTGAAAAACATGTCCGCATTGTAAATATCTTCTGTCGTGGTGCACATTTTCTAGACAAATAGTGCACATTGACCCATCGTCTCTGGAATACGGTTATTCCCCACATAATAAAATTGGCCAGCTGAGCATAAACTACTTACATAAATTGAAAGTCAAGGTCTGGCTTTCGTCTCTGGTGACGGTGCTGAGGCTCATATCTATTTTGTGACGAAAGATATGAAAATATCGCTGCACCAATAGCAACACCAATTACTGCGACAAATGTTACAGCGTAGGCAGCTGGATGTGGCATCTTTGACGTTAGAATTGACCACTTAAAAATTTACGTAAAAATAATGTACTTGTAAAATTCTTTGCAGAAACGTACCTTACACCTATTAACACAAGTTACTACAACAGTATGTACGTTAAATATAACACAAAAGAAGGTACAAGAATGGCGCTCTTTTTCAATGTCTACCCCTATTTGGCTTTGATCCGTTTACGTTTGTGCCTTCTTCTTCTTTAGGGTGGAAAATAACTAACAGAAAACCATCCATGCAAAGCCATAAAAGCATTACGAAGAACCAGTTCAGATGGAGATAGATTTCTCATTTCTTTACATATACTATCACTGAATTTGTACGAGAAATGTAAAACCGAAATTAAACCCAAATTTGGGTTTATTTTATTTGAATATAATCCCACTACATTTGAGCTGCTAAAACCCAAGTATAAACATTTAAATGAAGTGCATGCTACCAAAACTCCCACTTTTAAAGCGGGACAAGTCGTGCATCAACAAGTTGTTTGGAGTTCTATACAGATCAGA
Source organism: Dasypogon diadema (assembly GCA_006980735.1). Taxonomy (NCBI): domain Eukaryota; kingdom Metazoa; phylum Arthropoda; class Insecta; order Diptera; family Asilidae; genus Dasypogon; species Dasypogon diadema. The sequence goes on from QYTT01082200.1 coordinate 13,215, forward strand.
ATAAAAACAAAGCTATCGAATTTCAGCGTTTAAATACGTACCTCAATGTTTCGTAATACTAACAGAACGAAGAAGACAATTTTGACAATTTTAATAACAACACGTAGACCTGCGGCATAAATGTTTTGTTTTAACAATTTCACTAAACGTTATTAAACACATGAGAAAAAATGACTAGGCCAAATAAAAAATGTTGCATTGTTGTTCTTGGTGATTTTGGTAGAAGCCCACGAATGCAATACCACACACAAAGTTTATTAGACGAGGGTTTCCATGTCGATATTGTTTGTTACGACGAAAGTCAGCCGTTAGATACAATTAGAAATAATGCAAATGCCCATTTCCATGCCCTCCGGAAATTCCCAGAAATCACTTTGCCTAACTTATTAAAATATGTTCTGAAAACAATTTGGCAAACCATAAACCTTTTAATTACCCTTTTCACCATTCACAGACCATCCTTTCTCCTGGTGCAGAATCCACCCGCTGTCCCAACATTTTTAGTTTGCTTTATTTATTGTAAGGTGGCTAGGGCTCGATTTGTAATTGATTGGCATAACTATACATATAGTATACTTGCCTTGACTTCCAATCCAAGAGGTCTTATCGTACGCTTATCCCGCTGGATTGAGAAATTCTTTGGTAGGAGAGCACATTCCAATTTTTGTGTTACAAAAGCTATGAAAACTGATTTACACAAAAATTGGGGTATTGAGTGAGTACTAGATTCTTGCGTATTACAAGGTATTTACATAAATAAACTCTAGGGCAGTTGTGTTATATGATCGACCTCCCGTTCAGTTTCAACCAATTTCTACTGCAAGAAAGCATGAGCTCTTTGTGAAACTCTCGAAGGATTACAAAGTGTTTGCATCCGAGAATGATGAGAAATCGAGTGAAATTGTAGAAACATCTGCATTTACCGAGAAGTCCCAAGATGGATCGGTTAGATACAAAAAGAATCGACCTGCAATATTAATTTCAAGCACGAGTTGGACACCGGATGAAGATTTCAGTATATTATTAGCTGCCTTAGAAGGTTACACCAAAGTATGTGATCTTTATAAAATCCTATAAGCGTATTTTTTTCCCAGAATATGAAGAAATTTCCCGAAATTCTCCACACTACCCAAAACTGTTATGTATTATAACTGGAAAAGGCCCGCAAAAGGAGTATTATAAAAATCTAATAAGTAAAAAGAATTGGAGCAAAATTTCCGTCATAACTCCTTGGTTAGAAGCTGAAGACTATCCACTCTTACTGGCATCAGCTGATCTTGGGGTATGTCTGCATTGGAGCTCAAGTGGCTTAGATCTGCCTATGAAAGTTGTAGACATGTTTGGAGTAGGTCTAATTGTATGCGCTAAAAACTTTAATTGGTAAACAAAAAAACATTATCACTACATATCCATATTCTACAATATAATTTACTTATTTGTAGTTTAAATGAATTAGTTCAACATGAACAAACTGGATTTGTTTTCGAAAACTCTGTTGAATTAGCGGAACAAATAACATCATGGTTTGAGAACTTCCCAGACAGCGCTAAACAGCAACAAATGAAAGAGACATTCCATAAAAATTTAGAAATATTCCAATCACTAAGGTGGACAGAGAATTGGGAACTGGTTGCTAGACCAGTTCTTGGCATACAATAAAGTTATCCTCAAATTTTGTATTGCTCAATATTAATAATAATGAATTTATTGAGTTCATGTCTTTTACTGGAACTTCTAAACCCGCTCTATATAAGAAGAGGCAAGTAAACGTTTGTATATCATTGAAAAAAATTGTTCTCGTGGTATTTACAAGTTTTTGCCTTTCTAGTATAATCCAAATGTTTTCGCTTATATGGGATCACCGTTTTGTGATTATTCAAATTTTGTATTCAGAGATGATTTTGCGGGGCAACAAGGCATGTAGTACTGCCAATTATTGCTTTAACTTTTATTTTAGTTCGCTACAATACCTCTCTCCAAACTCCAGGTGTCCACACGAAATGTCTTTTAAAGAAATCTGTTTTTTTCTTCTCCTCCACAACACATAATCCTAAATTGTGGATCGCTCTACGTGCAATCCACTGGCTTACAGGATTTCCTGTCAAGTCGGCAGCTTCTTTCGAACTCTTAGCGATTCCTGCAATTAGTAGACGGAGTATTTTTCGTCTACTTCTTTGGAAAATACTTCATGATCTTCCACGTTAACATGGCTTGATGTACCTTTCGCTACTTCGCTTAATATTTACCACAGTAACGTGATGTATATTCAAAGCGACAAAGGAAACATAAGGTAAATAAGAACACTAAATATATTCTGTTCTTAAAAATATATTCTCATCATAAAGTTAAATAAGGAAGCAGTTAAATCGACACAAAATAACTGATTTAAAACTGAGATAATATGACCTACTAAAAGTTATTATTAATCAAATTCCTTAAATATAATTTGTCGCATATAAATTTGTAAAAACAGTGTGCAATAATATTTAATATTTTACCATAAATCTAACCGAAATATATTTTTAGGGGCCATGAAAATTAACAAGCTTCCTACAGATCTAAACAAGAAAGTATTCCTACCAGCAATACTAAGCATTCGTGTATAAAATTTAGCGCTTTTCTAAAATTGAAACATTTCAACTCATTGGTAAATTAAAGGGGAAAAAATTAATAAACATATCTTATCTTACTTATTCCCTAATAATATTTCAAAACAGCAAATTGTAAAGAATGATTAAATTTAAAATTTTAATGCATGGCAATAGCAAAACATAATTTGCACCCTTTGCATGCTATACTTTTCCAGTAAAGTTTCCAAATCAATGCTTTTACTATTATTAACATTCTACATTAAGTTCATATTTATATTCCTATTAAAATTAGAATGGATTTCACAATGTATAATTTAGTTAGCCAATCAGATAATAGAATAATGGACTGAGGGATTTTTTGTAAACCAATAATGGGTGCAATTATTACAGGTTCAAAAAAATGGCAGGAACAGAGGTTTTTATATTAGAGCAGATAGAAAGCAGAGAGAAAAAAGTCGATATTAATGTAAGAGATCCACGATGCTGAAGAAGTTAAGTTGTCAAGCTGATTTAATTCAGTACAGATCAGCCAGGAGTATGGAAGGCAATATTGAAGACTTGCAGATTAAAGGATGCATGCACTCTATAGAAAGATGGAAGACAGAGACACAGAATAGAAGTACGGATTAATACGAAACCATGCAGGCTTGAAGTTAACTTTAATAAGGCTATCCTCAAATTGACTTGAATTCTGAGGTCAAATTATGTAATTCGTTTCGATTGTATCGACGATCGGATTTATGGGGGAATCAATGAAAAATTCTAACTAAAATTTTAAACTTAAAACAGCTCAGAATTCTGTCATAAATTCAATCGTCGTAGGTACGAATCAAATTACAAAACCTGGCTCCTGTACGAACGAGAACAGCACTCAAACTTGCAACGACACAATTTTTATATTTTGCATGCGTTTAAAAAACGTCTATGTATAACATCATGTGTTTATCTCTACAAATCTGGTTTTTAAAATAAATTATAACAAAAATATTTTACATGTTTTCGTATATATTAAAAAGTGTTCAAGTTTTATATTTTTAGTGGGAGTAAAATTCATATTTTCACCTCTAATCATTGGTCCATTGTCAATA
>QYTT01082200.1:16913-45914 GCA_006980735.1 Dasypogon diadema
AAATTTAGCGCTTTTCTAAAATTGAAACATTTCAACTCATTGGTAAATTAAAGGGGAAAAAATTAATAAACATATCTTATCTTACTTATTCCCTAATAATATTTCAAAACAGCAAATTGTAAAGAATGATTAAATTTAAAATTTTAATGCATGGCAATAGCAAAACATAATTTGCACCCTTTGCATGCTATACTTTTCCAGTAAAGTTTCCAAATCAAAGCTTTTACTATTATTAACATTCTACATTAAGTTCATATTTATATTCCTATTAAAATTAGAATGGATTTCACAATGCCAATACGAAAATATCTTACAGAAAGTGAGAAATGATGGATTGAAACCCGGATTGTTTGTACGAGACCATGTTTTTTTTATATATTTGTGTAAAATACAACTCAATAGATTTGTTTTAGTATCTTTCAAACACTTCACTCTGATGTGTTCTTGTAAAAAAGGAAAATGCATAATTTAGTTAGCCAATCAGATAATAAAATAATGGATTGAGGAATTTTTTGTCAACCAATAATGGGTGCAATTATTACAAGTTCAAAAAAATGGCAAGAACAGAAGTTTTTATATTAGAGCAGATAGAAATGAGAGAAAAAAGTCGATATTAATGTAAGAGATCCACGATGCTGAAGAAGTTAAGTTGTCAAGCTGATTTAATTCAGTACAGATCAGCCAAGAGTATGGTAGGGAATATTGAAGACTTGCAGATTAAAGGATGCATGCACTCTGTAGAAAGATGGAAGACAGAGGTACAGAATAGAAGTACAGATTAATACGGAACCATGCAGGCTTGAAGTAGACTTTAATAAGGTTATCCTCAAATTGACTTGAATTCTGAGGACAGATTATGTAATTCGATTCGATTGTATCGACGATCGGATTTATGGGGGAATCAATGAAAAATTCTAATTAAAATTTTAAACTTAAAACAGCTCAAAATTCTGTCATAAATTCAATCGTCGTAGGTACGAATCGAATTACAAAACCTGGCTCCTGTGCGAGCGAGAACAGCACTCAAACTTGCAACGACACAATTTTTATATTTTACATGCGTTTAAAAAAGGTCTATGTATAACATCATGTGTTTATCTCTACAAATCTGGGTTTTAAAATAAATTATAACAAAAATATTTTACATGTTTTCGTATATGTTAAAAAAATGTTCAAGTTTTGTATTTTTAGTGGGAGTAAAATTCAAATTTTCACCTCTAATCATTGGTCCATTGTCAATAGAGAAATTTTAAATATTGGTGGGATTAAAGTCTGTGGCCTCGTAGCAATGAGACACCGCATAGTTGCGCTACGGGAAAACGAAACTCATAAATTGAAATGTAATAAAAAAAAAATATTTAAAAAATCTAATTTTATTGTAGCAAAACAAATTTAATTACATACAAGAATAAGTGGCGAAGATTGATTATGCTGTATAAGCAGGATTTTGTTCTATTTATAAAAAAGATTTCATTTAGTTTGTGATTTTAACCATTTCAATTAATTGCATCCAACAGAAGCTGTTATTATGATTTTTTTTCATCACCTGATAATGCAAAGATCCGATTACCATCAATATTTATAATGAATAAAAATTTTTTCGCATCGTAAATTTGCCTCCTGTTTCTAACTTATAGCTAATTTTCCTCATACGTTTTGATCAATCAGTTTTTTTTTATACTATCGGTGAAATATAACTGTCTGCATGCATAGAAGAATAAAATTTTAAATGTTTGTCAACTGCTTAGAATAAAGCGACTTCTATTCCCATTTGTAATTTTAAATAAAAAACAAATCAACATAGGCTAGGTGTACAAATATGCTGGGATCTAGAAAGTAACTATAATAATTAGCATTTATTAATTATATGCTTTGTGTGCTATGTATAATTAATTTCACAATTGTATCGCTGTATTCAACACAAATTTATTTACAATTTCATAAAAGTCCCATGTATAGAGAAAAGCGCTAAATTATTTGAAAAACATTTACTTTGAGTGCTCTCGTATTATGAATAGAAGATTAGGACATTTTTACTGACATTTCCAAAAGTTATTACCCATAAAACATTACTGTTCTCTGCACAATAACACAATAAGTAGTGGAAAACAAAAGAATTTTGATTTGATTTTCTAAATATTTTACATTTTATTCAATTCTACTTAGTGTATATTTTTGTCCTACACCGAATATTTTAATTTGGAAAAGAAAAAAATTTGTTCACGATATGGTACAGCTGCTTTTCTCCTGTGTATTACCATTTTCCTTCTCAATTAAAAGTAACAAATTGTGGAAAATATCCGCAACAGACTAAAGAATTAATTTAAAAGGAGAAAAAAAAGAAAATAATGAAATTTTATATTAAAATCTAAACAATATATGTATGCTGACCTCATTTTGTTTGGCAGATGTCTCCAAAAATGACGCCTTCCAAGATTCAGCTAATTTTCTACCCTCTTCGGTGGATACAGCCCGTTCTTGATGTAAATCCGTTTTATTACCTACTAACACAACGGGTACACTAAAAAATTGTATTTACATTTTATTTCTATTATCATTAAATGTATCAATTGTAAAATTTTTTACTTACTGTGCTTTTCCCATAACATCTAGTAATTTTTCATAGATAATTTGAATAACTTCGAATGATTTTTGACTTGTAATGGAATAAACTAGAACATAGCCATGAAAATCCATGCTATATTGTGCAGGGAAAATGCTGTACTCATCTTGACCAGCTGTATCGACTAGCCTTACTTCATAATCTTGTGAATTGACTCGCGTAATTTTCGTAAATGCTATTTAAAATACAAATTTTTACTTTATTTATTTATTGATGAGAATTTTGTGCACTAATGTTTCAACATGAACTAAAAGCAAAATGTTTGCAAATGTCTTGTGAGAAAAGGAGTTTAAATTCAATTGTGAAATTATTACATATGAATGGATAAATAATATAATGGTTAGTAATCACTCAGTAAATAATTACCCGCACAAATTAATATCGTTTTGTAAAAGTAGGCTTACCTCGAAACATTTTATTTTTTATTATTTATTTCAAGACAGAGAAGTGCATTTATGCACTAAGAAAATAATTGTTAAATTAAAAACGACTAACTGAAGTATTTCTGTTCATATTCAGTGTCGGCAAGCTCTGGTGTTAAATTGAAGACAATTGACTACAATCTAGATTTACGCTCTTATTTCGATAGTCGATATGAAAAAAAAGAAAGACAGAGTAAAACAACGCTGGTGTCTACTTGGTTTTGCAAAAAGGAATTTGATAGCATTGATAGCGAAATAAAATTTGTTAAAAAATCTGGCAAGCTATGATAACTTACGATTTGAATAAATAAATCATCCAATCAATCAATTTAAAAGACATAATTTGAGAAAAAAAGCGATAAAAAATCAATAGCAGCAGATCATTTTTTGAAAATCTTCCCAATTACAGATCATCATTCATAGTAAAAGCACGCCACCGATAGTGTTAACTAGTTTTCTGAAACTGCAGTCAAAGCCCTCTAACTCGAATTTCCACTTACTCGAATCTTTTCTTAAATCGAAGTTTCTGCGCCTCATACCGTACTCGCTTGGATTTCTTTTTCCCCCAACTCCCTAACTCGAACTGATTTCAACTTAGAGAGGTTTGACTGTGTATAGATTGCTTTGTTAGAATTGACTTAATTTCATTCAAGTACTGATTCTATACCGCAATGAAATTAAATTCCTACCCATTGCAAACAAAATTCCAGTTATCTATATTTTACAAATTATGTTTTACTAAGAAGCTGTGTATTAAATTCCTCCACGAATACTCGTTTTACAGGCACATCTCCCAAAACTTCTCGCATACCAAAGTACCCGATTGGGTGCATTCCCAAATACTACACAGTTAATTAGTAAGCAATTAAATTTCGAAATCATGTGTTAAAAATTCAAATAATACGATGTGAATACATTAAAAATAAAAAACAAATATTAGATTTTATGAAGGTATGTGCTAACAACAATGTTTGATAGTGAAAAGGACTTGCTTACTATTCTCAATCGTTGGGTCGTAAGAGTCCACAAATTGTCCTTCCACAAACTGAATACTTAATGATGATTTGCCTGCAAGATAATTAGTTTAATATTTCCGTATAGTTTAAATCGAGTCGCAATTGTTAATTTTTTTTAAACAAAAGCACGAGAATCATGTCTAGAGTGAAAAAAACACCAACCTACAGATCGATAGCCCATCATGGCAATATTTCTTTCTTTTGGAGGCATTTTCTTTATATATTTTTAAGGGAAGATTTATCACAGATTTAAAAGATATTTCCTCGTACTTGTACTTCCGAAAATCAAATAAAAATTCTATTTTAACAAAAAAAAGTAAATGTTTCACACTTCACTTCACTCTGCTTCTCTCGGGAGAATCGAATCGTAAAACGCCATTTGGATTTTCTCAGCTGTTCAACGTCAAAATTTGGAGACCATAAGTGTTACCATTTCTAAGCGGAAATTAATGTATATAATTATAAAATAATTTATTTTACTTATAATCTTAATTGTATCTTAAAGTTTAAGAAGTGTAGGCCTCTACTTTTTACTTCTGTTTGCTCCCTAATGAAATAAAAAAGTCCAAATCTTTAACCCTCCAAAAAGTTTTATACTACTTGTTTAAGTTCAACTTGAGTTGTATACTCAATTTTAATTTATTTTTGAGGAGATCTTTTTAAAAATTATACAAATTCCAAAGTTCAATGTAATTTGAAAATATTTACTTGCTATTAGTAAAACTGTTCTGCACTACAGTTTCTCAGATCTACGGAAAAAAAAATTTACAAACGTAGAAAATGACTGTCCACTGTTTCTTTACGAAAAAAAATCGCCAGATTGTTTAGACAGGTGATTTCAATAATTAATAATTGTTATATAGATAGAAATGATCATGCTATGGGCTTTTTTTTATTATTTAGAAGTATTAGGTACAGGAAATTACAAACTATAAATACAACCTTTAGAGCTTCCGTTTTCTAGTAGTCGAAGTGTACGGTATAAGTGCTGAAATATTGATCGTTGACATTGTAAGTGGTTTAAAATTGAAAAACAAGTATATTCAACTAAGATCATAATTATTAACATCATGTGGTAGATATCTGTAGAAATGTGTGGTAAAAGTATCAAGGGTTCCACAAATTATTTGCCCATCCTAAGAAATCTTTTGACTTGATTACAAACTTCTGTTTCCTACAAGGAGAAAGCGAGTATTGAACCTTTCTTTAGGGTGGAATTCAGTCGGATCCTCTTGTGGCAGTCCCATGTAAAAAATTCTCAAAACTTCACTGTTTTACTAGCTAGGTCTTGTCTCGAGGACGAAAGGGTGTAGGAGTTAATCTACAAAGCATCAAACCAGAGTTTTAATTAGAACAATGTCCATTAACGTAGCGATGAATTCGTCGCTGCTCTTAGAAACCGATTTTAGAAGTAATCACCACGTTGCCAATGAGCTTAAAAACTCTTTTTTTCGGGTCCAACGTGGACAATGCAACATGTCCATTCTTATAGAAAATACCATTATCCATTATACTAAACACCCTGTAAATAAAAATTGGTTGATTATCTCCAATCGTACGTAAATATTTTTGGAAGTATATAATCACCAGAATTTTATCATGAAGTCAATAAATTTTCATTAGAGCGATAAAAATTTTGATTGATGGCTGAAGTGGAAATTTTGATTAAATCTCTCCTGCTAAACATTTTGATTGATTTATAATATAAAGACTGGGCTCTATAAGACTATTTTCACCTTTCTTCATAGCAAGATGAAGGTTATCGCAATTCTAGTCATTGTCTCGGCAGTTTCAAATGCTGACCAAAAATTGCCCGAGGGTCGAATTATTGGAGGAGAAAATGGAGATATTTCGGATTTCCCTTATCAAGTAAAATCAGAATAGCAATTTTTAAGAGTTGACAAGATTTAATATTATTATCCATTAGCTATCGTTGAGAGTTGGTGGTAGGCACAATTGTGGAGCTTCTGTAATTGGTAGAAGGTGGGCATTGACTGCGGCACATTGTCTTGAAAAATTGGATGCTAGTGTTGTCACCTTACGAGCTGGAAGTACATTCTCTGGGGAAGGTGGAAAAATCATTGAAGCCGCTGAACTTTTCATGCATCCCGAATATAATTCGCGTTGGAGCAATTATGATGCTGGACTTATCAAAACAAAACAGGATTTAATTGGTGATAATATCAAAAGCGTACAAATACCAAACTACAATGATCCAATTAATACTGGAGATATTGCAACTGTTTCTGGTTGGGGTTATACCAGTCATGAGGGAGGTGTTGTGTCACCAATATTAAAATTCGTAAATATCCCTATTGTGGATCAAGGGAAATGCAATGAAGCCCTGAAGGAATTTGGAGGAGTGAGGGGAATGTAAGATTTGTGCTTTTAAAATTGAACTCTTTTTTTCACATGAAATGAAATTATTAATAAATTCACAGGATGTTCTGTGCTGGGGAACCTGGACGTGATGCTTGCCAAGGTGATAGTGGTGGTCCAATTGTTCTGAAGGGCATACAGATTGGAGTCGTATCTGGAGGTATTGAATGCGGTAATCCTAAATATTATGGAGTTTATACTCGTCTGGCAAATGCAAATGTGCGTGCCTGGATAAAAAATGTCGCCAAAATATAAGCAATACGTTAGATCTGTATAAAATGTGGTGATCAATAAAAATAAATTATTTTGAATCATAGCTAAAAGTCTCTTTGTTACTTTGCATTTCTATTGGTTAATAAAATATATCAATTAGAAGAAAAGTTATTTTTATTTACTTACATGCTTGTACCAGAAATAACGGTATAGTTTTAAAAACCTTTTAATTTTTGAATTTTAACGATTCTAAGCAAATGTTCACCTTTAGAGATGCGATCGCCTATTACGAACCTCTGGATCATTCAATTCCAGCTCTAAAACAACAGCTACTTTGTTCATACTGGTTTAGAATCGTTTCGAAGCATTTACAATCGAAAATTACTCCATTACTACTCCGGTTTTAGTAAGTGTTCGGCTTCAGCAAGTGTTTTAAAAGGAATTTTATCTGATTTCGAATCCGATATTTTATTTAGGTGCCAATAACCAATTAACACAATTCTGCGGACAAGACAGAACTGTATGCTAGAATGGAATAATGTTGCACAGTAAAATTTCACAAGAAAAACTAATAACTAAACTCATCTTCCTTTTCGACATCTTTTGAATTTTCTTCTTCTTTAAATAGGACTGAGCACAGAAGAGTCCCAAACACAAAACATTGAGGACGCCACCACACAGACCAGCCTTAGAATGAACTATTGTGCCATTGTGCCGAATTTGAAACTGGAATCTACTGATGACGTCTGTCAAGGCAACGAACCCGACATCGATCCGTGTTCAGTCACCGCTAGGATGTAAAAATACTGTTTTTACCTATTTATATATAAAACTGACAAATTAATGAGTATTAATGTAGTGCTTTGGCTTCTAAAAATGTTGTATACTATTTTTCGAATATCAATAACCCTGATTTCGTTCGCATTTAATACATTTTGGTTCTGCTGCACTTTGGCTTCCGCTGGGATTCCATGGTTCACACTATTTTTAATAATTATTTGTGTAGCTTCGAAATTCTTTAAGTTAAAGAGTCCCAATGAGAAACAACTGTTAAGTCTTCTGGGTGGAGATTATATAGATGACATATCTTTTTGGCCTATTGCTAATCGGGGTGGAGCTTATGACGCACCTGAAAATTCAACTGCCGCTTTAAAAAGGGTAATTTTCATGCACTTTGTCACCTTAAGTTGCTCTTAACAAATCTAATTCCAGTGCATGAAGATGGGATTTCGCAATGTTCTCCTAGATTTAAGCTTAACATCTTGTGGTGAACTTGTAATTCTTCACAAAACTACCCTAGAAAAAGCAGGCCTAAGTGGGAACATTAGCAAAACGAAATATGAAGCTCTGCAGAATATTAACATTTCGGAACTACATCCTTTAGGGTAAGTGTTTCTATTTCTGTTTGTTTTATGATTGCTTACAAATGTCCCCCTACTGTACAGAACACAATTCGAACCAGAAAAAGTGATAACACTGGCTAACTTGTTCACCTTGTTAGAAAGTTCCAATCTTACCATTTTTCTTCTGATTTCGGATGCTAATTCGAACATGGTAGACAAATTGAAAAGTGCAATTAGAACGCATGAGAATTTTACCAGGCGAACAATTATTGTTAGTAAATCACCGATTGCCATTTACCAGGTATAATTTTCTTGGTATCGTAACGTGTCATAATTTAATTTTCGCCTTAGTTAAGGAAAGTATTCCCAGAGCTTATTTGCGGCCTTTGGGTTGAAAAGTCGCCGAGTAAAATAATCCTGAAAACCTCAACTTTGCTAGCGTCTATTTATGGTGCAGTTTTCCGGAACATTATAGCTCCAGTGATTGGGATAAGTTTAGTTTTCATTAGCAAAGATGAATACAACTTGTAAACGTTTTAAAAGATACAACTGAGACCTTGGATGTAATCGCTTCTTTTTCCAGACATATCTCTGAACTGTGGAGAAACGTGGGTGTCCGACCAATAGTATACAACGTGAATTCACCAAACGAAAAGCGTTATTTTCAAAAAGTTATGAAAACGCAATATTTAACAGATTCGATAAGATCTGAACCGCAATTATTGATTAGATCTTAGGTACCTCTGTACAAATGCCTATTTTTGCATAGCTAGGTACATTAAGAACCAATGTCGGTTACATATTTTGTCTGTAATCACAAAGTAGCATACACTTAGCCCCTAAGATTTCATAGATATCAGATCGGTATTTAAGGAAATGCCTGAATGAATTACTGCTGTATTGAGTAGAGTATGCTCTTTAATTTATATCCATAATTCGACAAGTTATTTATTCGTTGTTTTGCCTTTATTTCTTTTTCATTTACATCCTTTTGGATACATACCAAAGAATACCTTTAAGTATTTTATGTAGAGTATTGCATTTATATTTGTGAAGCATTTATTTTGAAAAGCGATTTTTAATTGGTTGAATAAATATATTATGGAGGAAATTATTTGTTTTACTATTTCCTTTGCCTATTTATTCCAGTGTGCGATCAACTCAACAAGCAAAATGGGACACATCGCTTAATTGAGAATTTCACAACCTAACAGCAATTTATGAAAATTGGGGAACAGCAAAAAATCTAGCTACTCGACGCCGAAATTCTTTTGACAAAATTCCTCGCAAAAAATGCGGGATTTCCTAATTTCCTAGGTTGTTTTTGATTTTGTCAATAGTAGTTAAGGCTAAACACAGTAGACCCCGCTCGTTGCGTAAATTAGCGATATTGAGGTGAGCAACTGTACACATCTTCCACCTTTGTTTTTATTTATGTATGAGGTGTTGTCCAAAAGTTCCCGAATTGGCTTACCCTCACAATGCCGTTTCCAATGCCGGAAGATCATTTAGAAATCCTCCAAACACCGCTTGTAATTCAGGTTAAATCTCTTCCACCGTTTCAAAACGCCGACCCTTCAGCTGAAATTTTATTTTTGGGAAGAGTTCAAAGTCGCACGGAGCCTAATTCTGCGAGTAGAGAGGCTGCGAGGCTGCGACGTCGTAAGGATGTCGTCATAGTATTTTTCTCAAAAAGAACTGATGTTCACTATGCGCTGAGGTATTGTCATGATGGAGCATCCAAGTTTTTGCTTGCCAGAGTTCGGCTCTCTTGCGTCTGATATCCTCGCGTAATCATTTTTAAAATATTGCAGTATTGAGCATTACATGTTTTGCCAGTGGGCGCAAATTCTCGGTGTACCAAGAAAAATTTTTAGTGAACAGAGTGGATTTGCAAGTACAATTTTCATAAGTAGAATAATTATCTCAATCAAATAAATCACTGTGCTCTTTGCTGGATTTGATTACCTAGAGAAAAGCAAATCTGCAGAACTACCCCTGAACTAATTCGGCTACTGGCGTGACCACTTTATCGCCTATCTATTCTTTGCTATGAAGATTACTAAAAAAAAATAAAGAGACTGACCATTTCAAACATAAAAAGTAAAATTTTTATTACATTTATACAAGCTAAGTAAAATATTTCTAAGACATTGCGGTAAAATTAAAAACACTGTAGAAATATCGTGTGTCTGCCAAAAAAAAATAGCGTGGAAAAAGCTAAACTCAAATCTTAACATACGCAAAGCGTTCATACTATTTCTTTCGTGAACGAGTAGATCGTTTTACAATAATCTCCTCTGCTTCTACTGACGAATTTGCTTCAACGATTTTCCTTTTTCCTCTCGTTGCCCTCGGTTTTATGATTTTCTCGCTACCTACAATTGGTGCACTTGATGATTCAACTGACTGATTTTCCTTATTTTCAGTTGTCTTTTTTGAATTACTGTCTGTTTTGTTTTGAAGCTTTTCTATCTCATCAATATCGTCAGTAGGAGTAGGAGATGATGTCTTTTTTTCCTTATCAGTTATTTGTTTCACTTTCTTTTTGTGTGGGCTTTCTTCTGGTTCCGCGTCACTTACAACTTCTTTTTTACGTCGGCTTCCTCGTGTTCGTGTTTTAGGTTCATTATCTAATAAATAAAAGATTTAAAATAGTTACAAAACTATATGCAACACAGGATGATGTTTATAGGTTCTGTTTACAAAAATTTCGTAGTTAAAAGCAATCATACTATGTTTCCTTTGAAGGTTTCTTATGAAAAAGTATAATTTCAAATTTAACCAAACGTGTTCACGTTTATATACAAAAAAAAATAATAATTACATCATTACATACCCTTTAATTGTTCATCATCTATTTCTACGTTAGGGACCCCCTCTCTTGTTGAATTTAATCTTCTTCTGGTCCTTCTAAGAGTAGGAGTTTCATTCTCAGATTTATTCTTGCCTTCAACAGACTCGTTATTTCGTGATTTACTCAAATTTTGTTGTGAAATTTCTTGTATTTCATTCACTTTGGGTGTTGATGTATGCGTCGAATTTGATCGAAGACATCTTCGTGCTCGTGGTACAGCATTAATAGGAGTTTTGAATTCGATTATGTTTGGCGGTTCCACCACAGTTGGTGTCGAAATTGGTTTTATTGGTGTCAATTCATCAGCACTCATTTCTAAGAGATTATTAGCTTTACGTCTATTTCTAGTACGTAATGGAACTACTACTTCCAATTTATTTTTTGATTCTTCAACAATTTGAATTGATGAGTCTGTTTCCTGATCATTTTCTTTATTTGCATTCTGTCTACTAACAACAACAACACGTCTTTTTTTAGGTTCATCTTCAATTTCAATTTCTGATTGATGAGATTTATCCTTTGTTTTTTCATTTTTAACTTGAGTTTCTGAAATTATGGAATTTTCTGGAACTTGATCTTCAACATTTTTTCTACCTCGCCGTCTTGTCATTTTAGGTGTGGTGGCTGGCATCTGTGGACTTGGTTCAACAAACTTTTCTTCCTTAATCTCAATAATCTCTAATTTAGTTTGAGACGTATTATCAGATGCTGTTAGTTTTGTTTGGTTTCTTTTTCTGGTTCTAGTTCGAGTAGCTGGAGAGTCTAGATTAAGTTCTTCTTTTATTTCCATCACCTTCCGTCTACTCACTTTTTCTTTAATTTCTGTTTCGGAAATTTTTACTACATCGTCACCCTCATCCAATCCTTTTTGTTCACTTTCTTCTACCTTCACATTTACTTTTCTTCCCCCTCTAGTCTTACGAGAACCAACAGCTTCTTGAGTTTCAGGAGTTTTATGTGTTTCATCAATAACTTTTTCATCCTCTTTGTTTTGTTCACCTTCTTTTGCTTTTATATTTACTTTTCTTCCTGCTCTAGTCCTGCGGGAACCAATAGTTTGTTTAATTTCGGGACTCTTGTATGTATCATCAGCTTTTTCATTCTCCCTTTTTTGTTCACTTCTTTTTACTTTTTTCCCTCCTCTAGTCTTCCGAGAACTAACACCCTCTTTAGTTTCAGGATTTTCATTAGGCAATTCATCAGGCTGTCCATCAAGAATAATTTCTTCATCTTCTTCCTTTTCTTCATCTATTTCTACTTTTACTTCCACAACCTCTTTCGTTTCACCGTTGTTATCCAGTTCTTCATTGCTTTGGTCTACAGTCTCGCTTTTTTCCATTTGCTCAGATTTGTACACGATAGGTTTCGCCTTGCTCTCCGATTCATTCTGCATTCTATCTGCAACAGATCTTTCCTCATTACTTTCATTTTCAATTTTCCATTTCTGTCCTCTGCTTCTTTTTGTAGTAGGTTCAGCCCTATCAATCGATTTTTCTACTTCAGAAACTTCTACCCTATTAATGGCTTCAGTTCGTGGAGTCGATTTTTCTACTTCAGAAACTTCTAGATTTTTTTGTGAACTTCCAATAATATCTTCAGGAGATTTAACATTTCTTGCAGCATTCGTTGAAATCTCTACTGATTCTTGCTCCTGAACTTTTCTTTGTCGCGTTCTACGACTCGACACTGTCGACACATTCACATTTTCGGTAATAGATTTTGAAATTTCTGAATTATCAACTTTTCCTCTTTTTCTTCTGCTCCTTTCAACGAGAGGTTCAGGAGTTTCTTTGATTTCCATCAAAATTTCCTCTTGTTTACTCCCGTCTAAACCTATTTTACTAAAACTGGTTATTTCTGTATTTGGAGTCACTACAACATCAACATTGTCCTTGGGCGTCTTTCTCTCTAAATTAAATTCGACTTTCTTGTATCGTCCCCGGCGTAATTTTGTGCTTGTATCTTTCTCTTTAGTAGAGGCAGGCAATTCTGTATTTTCCAGCTCTGGTGTAACCAAATTTGTTCTTAAATCCCCTTGCGAAATTTCATCAGTTTTTTCGGATACATTTTGCACAAGAAGAGGAGATTTTGTATCTGCACTCTTTTGGTCGATTTCAGATCCAATAGAAGAATTAATTTTCCCCTTCTTTCCTGATTTTACGTTTATTTTTTCAAAAGTTTTGTTTTCAGCAATAGTTTCTTTTGTAGGTTTTCTTCGATTCCGTTGAGTTCTACCTCCAGTAGTTGAAACACTCACGTCTGATTTTTCAATGTCAGATTCTACTAATAAAACTTCAACTTCTTTTGAAGGAGTATTCCTTTCAATTGCATTACTTCGAAGTCTTCGTCCACGTCGTAAAGCAGGACGACTTCGAAGCTCAGTGTTCTCACCTTTTTTCTGCTCTTTCTCGTCACTTGTATTTCCTCTCAAATCTTCTGATGAAATTTCTTCTTGTAACATTTCATCTTTAAGCCTAGTATCTTCCATTTTAGGCAGTTCTTCATTTGCTGAAGAGGTAGTAATCTCCTTAATTTCTGAATCTTTTTGCTTTGCTGGACTTTTATTCTTACTGTCTATCGTTTCCGGATCTTCACTAATTAACTCGACCTCGTTTTCAGAAATTGTTTGCGATTGCTGCACAGTTTGCTCAAGCTTTGCATCTTTTTTAGTCTGTCTTACTCTTCTGCCTCTTTTAGCCTGGGACTTAATCTCAGGGCTTTCGCAATTTTCCTTAAGTGCTTTCGTTGTGGTACTGTTTGTCCCTTTAGATGATGATTCAACATCTTCAGTTGCCCTTTTGACTGCAATAACTTCTGTTTTAGATATAATGGTCATATCGTTAGCTTCTGAAGAGTCTTTATTTGATGTTGAAACGAAAACAGAATTATTTCGATCAACGCCTATCATCTCCATGAATGAATATGTGCTTTCATAACTTTTAGTGGAAGGACGATTTTGTTCAGTGGCACTTTTTATTCCACCATTCCCTCCTTCTTTATGGTGCTCAATACTCCTATGATATTTTTCAGAATTTTCTTTTTCTAACCTGACCTTTTCAAGTTCAGGATCAAATGTACTATTTTCCAATTGGTATCCCATAGTCTTTCTACTCTTTAGTGGAGTACTGTCCTTTACTTCAGTTTCACATACAGACCTGCCTTTTATACCTCTAGCTTCTGCATTTTCATCAAAATTTTCAAAGGCCTTTTCCATGTCAATTCTCTTTCTTTCACTGTCGATATCAAAAGACACATCCTGTAGTATGGTACCCATTGTTTTTCTAGAACGCTTTGCTGGTTTCTCTGGAGTGGACGCACTAAATGACTGGCTGTGCATATTTCTAGTGATTGGATATTCATCAAAGTTTTCAAACGCGCTCTCCAACTCAATTCTCTCCTTTTCGGTATCAATGTCAAATGATATGTTTTGTGGTGAGATACCCATTGTTTTTCTAGGTTTTCCTGATGGCATTTTCAACGCATTTTCACCAATTGATCTGCTCCTCATCCCCTTACTATCCGGATTTTCATCAAAATTCTCAAAAGCTTTTTCCATTTCAACTCTTTCCTTCTCAGTTTTTATATCAAAAGACACATTTTGTGGCACAATCCCCATAGTCTTTCTAGGTTTTATTGATGATTCCTTTGAACTAGATTCACCGAACGATCTGCTCTTCTTTTCTTTTAGTGTTGAATTTTCTTTAAAGTTTTCAAAAGCTTTCTCGTAATCAATTCTTTCTTTTTCCACTTCGATATCGAAAGATACGTCTTGTGGCACAACCCCCATTGTTTTTCTAGGCTTTGATGATGCCGCCCTTTCCCGAGAAGAACCACCAATTGATTTGCTCCTTGTTTCTCTGTTACTTGCATTTTCATCAAAATTCTCAAAAGCTTTTTCCATTTCAACTCTTTCCTTCTCAGTTTTTATATCAAAAGACACATTCTGTGCCACAATCCCCATAGTCTTTCTAGGCTTTATTGATGATTCCTTTGAACTGGATTCTCCGAACGATCTGCTCTTCTTTTCTTTTAGTGTTGAATTTTCTTTAAAGTTTTCAAAAGCTTTCTTGTAATCAATTCTTTCTTTTTCCACTTCGATATCGAAAGATACGTCTTGTGGCACAACACCCATTGTTTTTCTAGGCTTTGATGATGCCGCCTTTTCCCGAGAAGAACCACCAATTGATTTGCTTCTTGTTGCTCTGTTACTCGCATTTTCATCAAAATTCTCAAAGGCCTTTTCCAGTTCAACTCTTTCCTTCTCAGTTTCTATGTCAAACAAGACATTTTCTGGTATAACACCCATTGTCTTTCTAGGTTTTACTGGTGATTTCTTTAAAATGGATTCACCAACAGATCTACCTTTTATTCGTCTTGTGCTGAGAGTTTCTTCAAAATTCTCAAACGCTTTTTCAATCTCAATTCGTTCTTTCTCAAGTTCAATATTAAACGACACGTCATGAGGTTTACCACCCATTGTCTTCCTGGGCTGTACTAATGTTTGTTGTGGCCTAAATTCACCAACTGATCTATTTTTGCTGCCCTTCCTATCAGGATTCTCTTCAAAGTTCTCAAATGCCTTTTCCATTTCAACTCTTTCTTTTTCAACTGCAATGTCTAGTGTGAGAGCTTGCGACACAACACCTTCTGTTTTCCTACTTCTTGTTGATCTTATCATCGAATCTGATGGTCCAAACGATCTACTTTTTATTTTTCTATAATTTGGACTTTGTTCAAAGTTCTGAAAAGCCCTCTCCATTTCTATTCTTTTCTTTTCGCTTTCAATATCAAGTGAAACATCCAGCGATGTGATACCCATTGTTTTCCTGGAATTTTTTGATCCTTTCTTGGAAGCGCTCCCGCCAAGTGATCTACCTTTTTTTCCTCTGCCGATGGGATGTTGTTCAAAGTTTTCAAATGCGTTCTCCATCTCAATTCTTTCCTTCTCACTTTCTATATTGAAAGATATATCTTTCGGCACAGTTCCCAATGTTTTCCTGGCACTCGTTAATTTTTTATTTGGAGTGGAACCACTAAATGACCTGCTCTTTACGTTTCTACTATTTGGCTTTTCGTCAAAGTTTTCAAAGGCTCTCTCTAACTCAATTCTTTCCTTTTCATTCTCAATATCAAAGGATACATCTTGCGGCTCTATACCCATTGTCTTTCTAACTTTTGATGATGGTCTTTTCGAAGATGATCCACCAATCGATTTACCTTTTGTTCTTCTGATGTCTGGATTTTCTTCGAAATTCTCGAAAATTTTCTCCATTTCTATTCTTTCCTTTTCTGTTTCAATATTAAACGATACGTCTTGTAACTGTACTCCCAATGTTCTCCTCGAATTTCTTTGCGTTTTATTTGCATTATTTTCATCAACAGATTTACCTCTTATACCTCTTGTGGTAGTTGGCATTTCTTCAAAATTCTCAAAGGCTTCTTCAATTTCAATCCTTTCTTTTTCGGCTTCAACATCTAAAGACACTTTTTCTGGTTCATTGCCCATAGTTTTTCTGGACCTTAGAATATTCTTTCTCACTTGTGGATCTCCAACTGATTTGCCTCTTGTGGTTGTGGTTATGGTCTTCTCACTAAAATTGCTAAAGGCTTTTTCTATTTCCACTTTGTCCTTTTCATTTTCGATGTCGAATGACACATTCTGGGGATCATTTCCTGTTGTCTTTCTAGTCTTTATAGACCTCAGGATTTTCACAGGAGTAGTTTCATGTACAGACTTTCCCCTAGTACTTTTTCTGCCAGGTTTGTCTGTAAAGTTTTCAAACGCTTTTTCCATTTCGACTTTTTCTCTTTCAACTTCTAGATTGAAGGAGTGATAAAGTGTCTCATTTCCCATTGTTTTCCTTGGAGATAAGTAAACATCTTTCTGCATACTTTCATTCATTAATGATCTTCCTCTTGTGCTTCTCAGATTAGGTTTCTCATTGAAATTCTTAAAGGCTTCTTCCATTTCAAACTTGTCTCTTTCTGCTTCTAGATCTAAGGACACATCGGGATTGCTATTCCCCATTGTATGTCTGGACAGTTTTGAAGAAATTTTATTTTCAATATTACCAACTGAACGTGCTCTGTTAAGTTTTACATTTGGCTGGTCGCTAATATTCTCCATCTCATTTTCTATCTCTGCAAATGACACGTCAAATGTTTCATGCAGAGATTTAGCGTCAATCATTTTTCTTGATTTATAAGGAGTGCTAGATTTTGATTCAGCATTATTCATTGACCTACCCTTTGACTCGTTAATATCCTCATATACGTTTTCTGTTGTTGAACAGTTGTTTTCACCTTCCATAACAAGCGTATCATCAATACTATTATCATCCGTTACGGTTTTGAGATTATTATCAGAGAAAACGTGAGAAAGTCTGTCTTCTACAGATCTTCGAGAGTCTTGTCCAGATTTCCTTTTAGCTTCAGCATTAAAATTTCTCTGTGGAGTGTAGGATTTTGATCGTTTATTTTTCAAATTGGGTGTCATTTCGAAATTTTCAAATTCAGATGTTTCATCTTCTGAATAGATTAGGTTACCAGAAAACACTGAGTCTTTTGTAGAATCCAAAATATTGATTCCGCTGACATCTCCCTGATTATATTCACCACCGACAGATACTAATTTTGCACTATGTGATGATGTGATTTCTTTTTCATTTTCACCATTAAAATCAACATTTTCACTACTTTTTTCAAAACTAAGTGATTTGTTAACCTTTTCTACCCATTCCTGAATATCTGTTTTAGGAAAAGCTTTGCTACTTTCTTCAGTTATTTGCTTTTCAACAGTTGGTTGCTTTGGAGATATGTTCTTCCGGGAGTAACTGCGTCTAGGGATTGACCTTCCTACAAGTTTATCGAAAGATTCTTCAGCAGTTAAAGGCTCATCGGCAAATTCCTTTTCATCGCTGGTCTTCAATAATTTAGGGACACCTGGAGTTTGAAATAGATCCTCCATCTCTTCCATGTTTTCTCTTAAATCATACAATGTTGGAGCGGCTTGCAGGTCTGCAGAACTGCTC
Source organism: Dasypogon diadema (assembly GCA_006980735.1). Taxonomy (NCBI): domain Eukaryota; kingdom Metazoa; phylum Arthropoda; class Insecta; order Diptera; family Asilidae; genus Dasypogon; species Dasypogon diadema. The sequence continues at coordinate 34,798 of QYTT01082200.1, forward strand.
TCTGCATTAACGTTAATGCTTTGTGGGGTTCCCAGTACCATAACCATTTTGCCGGAAGGAGTCTTAAAAGCAATTTCATCGACATCAGCTTCTTTATTTAATTTCAATAACTCTGCGTGTGCTTCATTATCAAATTTACATTTTTCTGGCGTTTGAAGGATATCACGGATTCCCAGTAAATGATCATCACTTTTAAGGTTTTTGGGAGTCGACACTAGTTCTCTAAGGCCGACAAAATTGTTATCGTCATTTTTCGAAGCTTTTGGAGTCTTCAATAATTCTTTCAGTCCTACCAGACTTTGTTTGAGATTATGACTATCTTTTGGGGTTTTAACCAACTCTCTAATGCCTCTTAGATCAGCCGTGATATTTTCTGATTTTTTGGGAGTTTTAACTAATTCCTTGATTCCGACAAAATTATCGTCCTTTACAGGCTTGGGAGTTTTCAATAATTCTTTCAATCCGACCAATTTCGGCATTTCCTGTTCACTATGTTGTTTATCAGTTTTAATTATGCTTTCTTCCTCCTTGTTTTGCAAGTGCTTGTTCTGTGACATTGAGTGATGATCAATTCGTTCTAATATTTTGCTCTGATCTTTTACCTTTTGCTGATTTCCTTCTGAACTACTAAATAAGCTGTGCTCATTGATATCATTGTTACTGTCGTTAATTTCAGGTGTTGAACTCCTTTTGGATGGTATTTTTTCTCCTTCAAATGACTCGTTTGGCTTTTCTACGACGACATTAGTTGTGGATTTATCGAAAGTCCTTTCTTCCTCAACCAAATTGCTTTCGCCATCTTCCGTTAAGATATTCTCCTCATTAAGTGTGAATGTACAATTTAAAACTTCATCGATGGGTCTAAGATTGTTATCCTTTGTTTTATCATCTGCAAACTGTACACTTTTATTCATACTTTTTCTTGTTTTCTTCTCAAAGTTTATTATACTTTTTTTAGGAGTTTGTGACAAAATCGGTGTCTTTGGAGTAGAATTAAGACAAGAATGTCGCCGGGGATTCCCAGAAATACTTTGATTGTTTGGTGTTTTAAGGGGCGTTGAAATTGACTTACGACTTTTTAGTGGGGTTGATGTCGATAAGCTGCTTGATAATTCCAGAGGAGTTAGGGGCTTTGACAATGTCAGTCTCTTTGTCGGGGTTTTCGTCAAATTCAGGGACTTTAAAGACAAATTAATTCTTTGATTACTTTTTGACGATTGATCGTCCTTAAGATCAGTTGAATAATTAAGGCGAATCGGCTGACTTCTGTTTTGTAACTTTTCTCCAATCATTCCGACTTTTCGAGATTTCGTCGCAGAAAATTCAGTTTTCTTAGTTTCACTTTTTTCTTTAGAACTCTCTTCACCATCTTTTATTATTTCTATGTTCATGTTGTTCACTTTACGAGCACTTGTAATAAGAGCCTTGCGTACCAAAGGCGTTTTCCTAGCTGGTGTGCTTTTATGCGTCAATCTCTTACCACCTACACTTTGATTTTGTGTGCTAACATTTTCCCGTGAAAGACTTGAAATCTCATCTGTAGAGATTTCAATAACGCTGCCCTCAGTAATGCCTGTAGAGTCATTTACAGTTGATATGGATGTTGAATCCAATGTGATGTGTGCAAAATTTGTTACTGACGGGGAATTATTGGTTGAAATATCTTCTACCGAAACATTGCTTTTACTTGCAATTATAGTAGAATTATTACGAGATCTATTACTCACAGATTTCCCTACGACGCTTTCGGAAAGTTTTTGTTTAGACGACAGAGAAAGATTTCTTCTTGCTCTTGTCTCCGGAGTAGTATTTTGTTTTAAATCACATTCATCCAAATTTGAGAATGTTGTCTTTTTTGTCGTACTTTTAGTCAGAGTTTTTACTGATTTCTTTAAAGCAGACTTAAGCAGAGGGGTTGATCTTTGTTGAATTGGAGTCTTTGCTTTGAGTGGTGTTGTTAAATCGATTAAATGCATAGATTGATTGCCTAATCTCGCTGCACTCGGTGTTTTAAAATCAACCGCATCCACTATTGAATTTTGCTGCGATAGAATACCTTTTGGAGTAGAATATAAACTCTGGGGTGTTGTTTTTGTAGATTTAACCAAAGCAAAACTCTTCGATGGCGTTGACATAGGTGTGCGTGGTGAATATGAAGTTAAAACTACTTCCGATCTTCTACACAGAGATAACTTCAATTTTGGCGTCTTATTCTCTTTATCCTTTATTGAAACATTTGAAAATTTCAATGTATTCTCAAGATTTTCACTGCTGGATATGTTTTCTTTCATGGAATTGACAGCATCAAATTGCACATTATTAGATTTGCGATTTGATTTGTTTGGATTCTCACTATTTTCCACATCTTCCGTTTTTTCGGTGATATTAATTTCTGGACTCGTATTTTCATCTGTTTCCTCCATTTGTGACTGTACTCCGTATGCAAAACTGTTCAAATTGTTTAATAAAAGTGAATTAAAAATATTCATTATAATTGCTTTTAAAATTATTATAAAATTGACAGTTAAAAAGATCCCAACATATAAAATTAGGCTCATTTTGTTTTCCAGGGATAATGACGATTTCTAATTGGTGTGATACAAATCTTTTTCACAATATAAAATTCATGAATAATTATGCGAAGTTAGTTCATTTTATATAAAACTTCCCGTGATTTTTACATCTTTCAATATCTTCATTAGTTTCTATGTAATGACTGATTTAATTAAGGGGCTCATCTGGACAAAACGTCTAAAAAATGGACACTTTACAAAGTTTCCAACTGCCGACTGGCGTCTTAAATAATTGTGTCCAAATTGAGACCTACTGGTACATTTTAAATAATAACTTTGCAACCGTTGAACGCAGGGAAATCTAATAGGTCTTTTTTACAGGTTATTGATTATACTTTGTCTAGATAAAAACTTTATTCATGTAGATGTTCCCATTCAATGAACATTGCCTTTCAAATATGCACATTTTGATCAATAACGTTTAACAAAAATTAAATTTTACTTGGAAACCTCCCCTATTATTTATTTACATAATTTGTGAATATTTATCTATATAAAAGCATTAAACATTTTATGTATGAAACAACTTACCTGTGAACTGTGAGACGCCTCTGAATCACTTTGTACTCCTGAAATAATTTCACATTTAGGATATTTTTAAAGAAATGACCCTTACACCAACTACCTTCGTTGATGGATCAGATGTAGGAGGTTGACCTATTTTAATCACTTTGTTATCTGGCGTCTTAACATTATCCGAAGTATATTTCCATTGAAACTGCTTCCCGAGTACGTCAATTGTATTTCCACTAAAAAGTGGCCTCGATCCTTCCACTCTGCATCCATTAACACTAATAGGATTTTCTTTACAAAGATTTCGTACAGATATCTAAAAATATAATAATGTAAACAACAATCGATTCTGCACTCATTTATTAATCCATACCCTCCCAAAAGCATCACAGATTATTTCACAATGGATACCCTTTGCTCTCGGGTCCTCATGAATGAAATCACAAGAAGTATAATAACCAATTCGGAATACTTTTTCTCTAGTTTCCAAAACTTTATCCACTTGTCCATTTGCACTTAAACACAACAATTTACCGCCACTAAGTGACATTTTTCAGTTCATGAATGCATAAATGTTTTAATAGAACGAACGAGAAAACACTAAAACATTTGTTCATTACATTAGTTTACACCTTCTAACATGGATTTCCGTTAAAATCGATAACAATAATAGGAAATTTCCATTAAAAACACTCATTTTAACGACAATAAAATTTCAAGAAAGCCAAGCTTACAGCGCAAGCGATTGACAATTATTTTCGTTGATTTCAATTTCAAATGTATGACGCGTGGAGAGTGGAGAAGTGCGCTTGTGCAATTCACCAATTCATCAATTCACCACTTTATTACCCACCTTCCTTTCTTTAATTCGATCCCGTCAGACCGGACAAGTTTTGCATGGCTCCCTATCGTTAAACAAGAAGAAGAAGAAGAAGTGGAACGAAATCGCTCTTGTTATTTGATTTTAAATTTGCAAAATTGATCGGAAATTAGTTGTTCTATTATTAATTACACGAATTGTAAGTTTGAAATTCTTTATCTTTATCTGTATAAAGAGAAGATCATTTTATAAATCAAAATAATAGACTACACACTAAAAATATACAAAGGAAGGCAAAAAAATTCTCGCTTGGTGGTATTTATTGAAAATGTAAATACGTCGCGAAAATTGTTAAATTTCTGGTTATTAAAGAAGGAATTAAGCTTTCAACATTCCAACTGTTTTTGGTAATAAAATATAGAAAATTTCATTTCATTCCTCGTGAATTTTGGACGTATATCAAAATAAAAAGAAATGTCCTTTTTTAACACTTAAAACCCACTTAAATCATCATAAATTCGTCCCCAATTCTTACTTTTTGTATCATATGATTTGTGCCCGTGTTATTTAATGTTCAAGGCCTTTGAAAGTGATGGCTGTTCACAAAATTCCTTTTAAATAATTTAATAATGGATTAACCGTAAGCTCTTTTTTATCTCCTTTTGCTCCAAATGTTACATAGACCTGTTTTAAGTTACTATATCTAACAGATAGTTATTATAGTTAAGAAAATCTATGCTCTAGAAAGATAGAAAGCAAGGAACTATCGATCGAAAAGGAGGAAGGAGTCGATGAAGGTGTACCGATTCGAAAATGGACCAGTGATTAAATGTAATTTCTCTGGGGAATCGCGCCCTTATTGCACCAGACTTAAAGCGGGATCTCGAAGAGCAAACTCCCTACCAAAGAAAAACTACTTAAGTACAAGTATCAAAGCTCTGATTACAATCCAAATGAAAATTTATAAGTCTCAAATAGGCAAAAAAGTACGAATCAAAAGATCTCGAACTGTGCAAAAACCATAAAGAACAATAGAAATACTGAAATTAAGGAGGAATATATAAAAAGATTGTACAAATCCAAGCGTCATAAATGCTTTACTGAGACGAAAAGGCATTTATTTTCAACTTTAATTTTCTAAACAAAATTGACAAGATTCAAGAGGATTCTTGGAAAACTCCAAATAACTCTAAATTAGGAAAATGAATTCCTATTTAAAACTTTGGAACAAATATAAAACTATAAGAGGTCTTGTCGTTGTTTTAATATGGAAACGAATTCGGAGATAAAATCATGTAAGAATTATGTATAATTATGCAGCACGTTGACTGATGAGTAATTGTCACCTATTACCGCACATAATTCTAGCCTTGGTTTTTTTTTTTATCGATTTATATTAATTAGAAGAAGATCCCGTAAAAATCACATAAATAACCACTGCCATGCGATGACCCTATCCAAGCCAATTCTTAATTATTGAAAAATTAAGACATTTTCGGTCTTGATAATTATAACTCCGGGATTTTATTGCGTGTTAAAGGTGTTCCCACACGAATAAAAAATTAATTAAGTTTAGGTGATAATCACAGTCAATTATTTTCTAACAACAGTTTTCTAGCATTGACGGGCGCTGAAAGTTTTCTTTATTTTATATAATCAGTTCTTAGCGCACTCATTCAGTTGTTACATACAATATAGTCTGAAGAACGGAGCTATGGAAAATCTCAGGAATATACATCCGTCTCGGATTCCAATTCGAATTTTATCAGCTTTAGGACTTTGGATATTTGAGTCTCAATGGCACTATTTATACCGTTTATACGGAGTATCTCTGCATATAATATTTTCAGTGATGTTTACAATTGCAATGTATATTCATCTTGCCTCGATTGAGAGTTTAGATGATGTCACCGAAGTGTTGTACATGTCTCTAACTGAAACAACAATGTTGGTGAAAATATTTAATATCCTTATCCGGGGGAGGAAGGTGGCTGCTGTTATAAATTCTCTGCTAGGTGAAAAATTCGCTCTGCGGAATAAGAAGGAAGTCTCTGAATTCAAAAAGTACTATCAACAGTTCAACAAAATCAGATCATTCTATTTGTTTGTATGTCTCATGGCTATTTTTAGTGGATTCGTAAGGCCATTATTTTTAAACGAGAGAAAATTTCCATATTCTGCTTGGTTTCCCTTCAATTGGAGAACATCTTTAAATTGTTATATGATTTTATATTGCTATGAGATAATGGCGATGACTATAAATTGCTTAAGTAATGCTACATTGGATTTATTTCAAGCATATCTCATGTTTCAATTGGGGATGTGTTATAAATTACTTGGATTAAGACTTTTAAGTCTTGGAGATCATGATGAATCCCGAGGAGTTAACGAGGAATTAAAAGAAAACATAAAAACTCATCAAGAAATTATCAGGTTAGTTAGTTTTCGTATATTTAAGTGAAGAATTAGGATATTGTTTCGGCTCTACTTTCTTTTGAACCGTCCTTTATTCCGATAAAAGCGATCACTGTTATCGTTATCGTTACATAATTTTATCAGAAAGAAATCCAAGTGAGAGTACAGAATATATATTTTGAGTAACACGTTAACTTCTACGATCTTAAGTGTTTTTAGCATGTCCTTTATTAGTGATTTGTAATCCTAATCATTCATAGTAATTTTAATCATTCTTTAAGATTTGAATTCCATGTAAAAGTATTATATTCCATTAGCTGGAGGATTTATGGACTAAAGAAAATACCTTTATTTGCGTTCATGGCATAGTTTTTCACTAATCTGAGTTTTTTTTATGAAAATGTAAGCAATGCGGCGTAAAGAACAACATCACAATGCTATTTTCTTTTACGAAGCTCTTGTTTTTTATTGCCAAATGGGACTTGTGGTTGTTCAAGCGCAAGAGAACGGGATTATCATTAGAAGAACAAGAAGTGTTTTATAAATACCTGCATAAAATTCATCAGACGTCATCCATCCTTATCCAAAAATATAAAAAACCGGCCAAGTGCGAGTCGGATTCGCGCACGAAGGGTTCCGTACCATTATCTATAAAAACGGCAAAAAAATCATGTCTATTGTATGGGAGCCCCACTTAAATATTTATTTTATTCTGTTTTTTAGTATTTGTTGTTATAGCGGCAACAGAAATACATCATCTGTGAAAATTTCAACTGTCTAACTATCACGGCTCATGAGATACAGCCTGGTGACAGACGGACGGACAGCGGAGTCTTAGTAATAGGGTCCCGTTTTACCCTTTGGAGGGTACGGAACCCTAAAAAGGAGGATATATAGTTTCCAATGCCACCCACAGCAGGCTCTTATAGATTTCTAAAAACATTGTTAGCCAATTTAACTGGTGACTTAATTTTATTTTTAGTGGCGCACTCACAAGCCAATTTGTGCATGGTTTTAGGACTCCGATTAAAGCGAATTTTGGATCCATTTTGCCAACATGATCTATTTTAATTTTCCCATCTGTAGCTCGAGAATTTTACGTATTTTTACGTATCTCTATGGTTTCTAGTTGTTCCTTATTTTTTTTATATATTCTTTACAGAATACTTCCTTAATTTAGGATAAGATAATTCATTTTTGTAATGTGTTTTTCTTTTAAGGCTAACGAAAAAGGTCCAGGAAGTAATCTCTATTCCACTCTTTGTGCAATTCAATATAAGTAGCATCGTAATATGTTTTAGTGTTTTCCAATTGAAAAGTGTAACTGTCGTCTTTTGAAATTGGAAATTCCGGACATATTTTATATGAATACATTTTCAGATATCTATTCTTGAAGATTGGGGATCATGGGCTATGTTTGGTTTTTATATAATGGCAATGGTTATCCAAATATTTTTATCCTGCTACTATGGTAATTATTTAACCGAGACTAGTGGTGCCCTGATCGATTCCGTTTATCACTCGAATTGGATAGATCAACATTTGAAGTATAAAAAATTCCTGTTTATATACATGGAATCTATAAAACAACCTAATCAAATAAAAATTGGCGGTATCTTTATGATTAATCTTGATATCTTCACAATGGTTGGTACTTGGAAATTATTTATCTTCTAGTCAGACTTATATAAATGTATTTCTAGATTATAAACAGTTCATATAGACTTTTTGCAGTGCTGCTTAACATGGACAAATAGAGAAACGAGACTATAGGCAGCATTATATCTATAGAATTGTTATTTTTTGATGTTTTGTAGTTGAACTAATGCAAAGTCTTCACAGCTTATTAGTTTAGTTGTATTTCTTTAGCACTTATTGCAAGTCGAAAACAGAAGGTGGATCACATGTTATTCAAAAAACTTATCAGAAATAGAGACGCTATGGTTAATAAAATTGTAATTGGAAGGGATTTATGATTTACAACGTAATACCTCACTTGTATTTAGACCTTTTATCTCTGTAGAAGAAAAGCATTGCTTTTTGCAAAGTAGGTCCGTATCTAAACGGACGATTCAGCGTGTCATTAATTAAAACATAACTGACGAATAATAAAACAGTTTATTTATAGAAAACTGAAGATTCCAGTGATTTATTACACAAACTTAAAATAACACCTGTTGTTTTCATGAATCACTTCTGGAATTTATGATTACCCTTAGAAATTCCTTTTTATTTACATTTTTACGGAGGTGCGGACATGCTTCATCCACAATTTAGATGATCCCCGTACCAGAAGCCTTCGTACTTCGTATTAGGTCTCATGATAATCGATTAACCAGTTAATTAATTAACTCGATACTATCCGGCGCCTGTCGGTTACTGTAATAAAGATGCAATTACGTTAGCGCTTACATTGAATAATAATCTAGAGATTTTGATGTTATAAACATGGTAAGGGAAAACTGCCTATGGGAAAGCATGGAGAATGATGAAACCAATTTAGACTTCTTCACAGCAAGTAGGGTCGGGGCAAATGTCCTTCAATTGGAGGATTGTCCTCAATTCTATATATTTGTCCCCCACAGAAAAATCAACCACAAAATGTCCTCCATTCCATAAGTTTCCAAAATGTCCTACATTTTTTTGGGGAGGACATGTAACGATTAATAATATTCACTCCAAATATATTCGAAATAAAGTATTTCTCAAATTTACTCAACCCTATTGCAAACCAAATCAGAAAATTTAAGGAATATTTAAATAAAAAAGATGGTAACGAAATTCTAAAACAAATAAGTACAAGCCAAAAATATCTTTAAAAGCTATGTTAGTTAGTTTGTCTAAACTACTTTATTCATTTGTATACGATGTGCAATTTTTGTGTATCACTCATCGAATTTCCAACATCCTAAGCGAACCCTCAAAGCCTTCTCAATATCTTCAAAGGTCTCATCCTCCCTATTCTAACCGCAACGTCGCCAATTAGTAAAAAGTTGCATCCTACCGCCCTGTGGACCCTCCAGAAGACATTTTTACATCACTCAGCATCATCACCACAATATCATTAGCGGAGACTCTTCAACTCAAGGAGAATCTCCTTCTGGTGTCCTTATCCTGGTCAAATTGTCTTTCTTGCCGGGATAACTTCTCTCCATTGATCGGCGTTTTTTATGTTTTGTGTTCCTGCACCTGCTGCGGTTCTGACTGAAGAAGAAGAAGATCAAATTCTTCCTTCCACTCTAGTTTCGCCAGTTTAAAGTTAAACTGAGTGTTTTCAGATACTTTCCCTTGTTTTATGCTTCGGGTTAATCGAATTTTTTCTTTTTGTTACAGATTGCCTTCCTGTGGCTGGGAGCAGCATGCGAACATGTGAACCATCTTTGGCGTCCTTTGCATCTCCGAAACAAGCTTAAGGGCAGCCGATAATTTGGAGAGTTCCGTTATTGTCCTGGACGATGATGAAGGAGATGGTAACGAAAACACGAGTGTTTCTTTGGACGATGATAACACAGAAATCTTGGGTGGGCCAACAGCTTTACAGGAGTGAACGTGACTTCAAATCGGATGATCAGAACGAGCGGTTGGCATTCATCAAGGAGGCGTCTGTGGACGAGTACAAACGCATGACATGCACTCGACGAACCTCAAGAAAAGCTTCGTCGACACCAACCAAGCACCAATCACCTTGAGGTCGTTGAACGAGGAGAATCTCCTGAAGGGATTTTACATGCAGCAGAAAATTAGTTTAATTGAGGGAAGCAATTCGTTAATGCAATTTACAAAGATCGTGAAGAATGAAGAGGGGTACTCCAAAGACATTTGGGGCGAGTCGCCGGTGATATTTTGAAGGCCAAGGACATGACATCGCAAATATTTCATAGTTTGTAAGTTGGGTTCTGTGTTGAGTGTGGAGTGCTACAGCTGCGATGTAGTAGTGCTAATAAAATTCTGAATACAAAAACGGTTGGTGACTTTCCACATATTCTTTATTGTCGCAGGTTGTCAAAACCTCGGTAAGTCCGGAAAAATCGTTTTCTGGAATTCAGGTTAAGCAGTAAGTGTCTGGGCTGAGTGGATTCTCACATCTGGGTGATCGCCTGAGAAATATTCTGTGCAAATTCTTGTTCCGTGGACATGCTCCTCTATCAGCTCTCTAATTCCAGCATAGCTTTAGGCCTTTTCATTATTTTAATCGCCTAAAAGTCGGCAATTACACATATTAACGAAGTGGACCTCTCCCATACAAAATTTCTGGAATCGCAAACCCACTTTTCGGGGGTTTTTCAAATTATACAAAATTGCCGAGTTTAAGGCGTATTGTAGGGAGTGGGAAATCACATAGATGGCACTACTATCGGCCAATGTTTTTGTCCCAGCTAAGGACAGTGTGCGCCATCTACATGATATGCCATGTACTAACTAACGCCTTAATCTCGGCAATTTTGTATAATTTGAAAAACCCCCGAAAAGTGGGTTTGCGATTCCAGAAATTTTGTATGGGAGAGGTCCACTTCGTTAATATGTGTAATTGCCGACTTTTAGGCGATTAAAATAATGAAAAGGCCTAAAGCTATGCTGGAATTAGAGAGCTGATAGAGGAGCATGTCCACGGAACAAGAATTTGCACAGAATATTTCTCAGGCGATCACCCAGATGTGAGAATCCACTCAGCCCAGACACTTACTGCTTAACCTGAATTCCAGAAAACGATTTTTCCGGACTTACCGAGGTTTTGACAACCTGCGACAATAAAGAATATGTGGAAAGTCACCAACCGTTTTTGTATTCAGAATTTT